>JANHZT010004775.1:0-15223 GCA_032468215.1 Stegonotus admiraltiensis
CCCCCCTCCCCACCTTCTGAGGCCCAGAAGCAGCAGGCAAAGCTTTCTCTGGGGATGGGAGGGAGGGGAGCTGAACGGCAGAAGCTGAGGATGGCCTTGTTGGGAACAGAGGGGCCTGGCCAGAGGAGGAGGAGGAGGCGGTGAGCCAGCTGAGGCACCAAAATAGGAACTGGGCTCTCCATCTGTTCCTTCTATAGCCTACAGCAGCGAAGAGAAGCTGAATTTCTTCTAAAGATAGTCAACGGGACAGCCGAGCCCTTCCTCCCTTCCCTCTCCGAGAAAGACTCGCGGAGGGGCTTCCTAGCGGTTTCATCCTGCCTGCTCCTCTTTCCCCCCCCCCTCACTTCTCAGAGTAGGAATAAGCGGGTTGCAGCCGAGCTTTGCCGAAGCGCGCGAGGCCGCGCGCGCGGCCAAGCCGCTTCCCTCAAAGTTTGCAACCTGCTCCAAAGCCCCGCTCGATTTCTCACCCACCCAACGCTTTTGTTCCAAAGCGCGCCTCGATTTGGCGGACCGGGTTGGGCGGGACCGGAGCAAGAGGAGCAAAACGAACACGGGCTTTGCGCCTCCTTGTCCCCGGTATACCCCGTTTAATAGGCTTTTCCCCTTTCATTTCCACGCGCGGGGTAGAAAAACAATTGACGAGGGTGCCGAGCGGCTAGGAAGGCGCTCCCACAATGCCCCACGACCGACCCTAGCCCCGAGGGTGGAGGGTTCGCTTCGGGCAATTTGCCTTTTAGTGCCACGGTCCTGCTTCTCCTCTTCCTTCCCCCTCCCCTTCGTGCTCAGATTTTTGAAAGCTTCTCCTTTCCTTGTTCGAACCCAGCTCTTGCCTCTGCCTGTCACCCAATTTGGAGAGCAGGTGGGTGAGTCTTTAGCAAATTCGGGGTGGCCGAACGACGACGCTTTGGATAAAAGCTATCGAGGATTTGTCCGACATAAATGACAGCCGTCGAAGAAACGAGGACCCGCGGCTGACTGGACTGTTTTTTGAATGGGATTGCAGCATTGCCAGGGCATGGCTAACCGTGGTTAGCCTTATTAGGGTGAACTCTGGTTTCTGGAATGGTTCGAGACGAGCCATAGAACTGGCTGGCGACTTGGTGGTTGAGCTATGCCGGGAGACCACAGCTGTATAGAAGGCTTTTTTTTTTAAGAGGGAATTTTTTTTATCATTTCGGAATAACTACATCGTCTTTCTATTTCCCTAAGCAACATCGCCCTGCGAAATGACAGACAACTCGGTTGATGGCCTTTTTGTTCTTAAATGCTGCCGGTTTTATTGTTCATGCCGCTTTTGAGATAGTTAAAAAGTTCCAAATGTTGCTTTTCTGCTCTCAAAAATCTCTTTAATTACCTACAGAGAGGTTGCGTTGTGTTTGTGTTGCGAGAAATCCCCTGTGGGATTAGCGATGTGCCGCATGATCTGGCTTTATATCCCCTTTCCTGAAAATAAGGCTATTGAAATCAACCGGGCTTTGTTTTGAGATGGATGAGAATATATTGTTACCCCTAAGAAACAACACAGTTATGCGCCTGTTTACCTAAAAGTAAACTGGACTGGATTTACATGGTATCTACTCCTAGGACCTAGGTAAATGCCATAGTTAAATATACATAGGATGGAAGGGTTAATTTGTTCTTTTCACAGTCCTGCCTGATTAATTGTTGATTTTACAACCCCTTTTATCGTGTATTTTAAATAGTAGCATTAGAACCCTTTATATTGCTATATATTACTTCGAGGTTTGTGGCAGAATGATTGAATGAATAACAGTGATTAAAATGAGCAAATGAAATAGGTTGACAATGATAAAAGTGGAAAACTTTTGTCTGGGACTCAAAATTAAAGTGATTTTACATTCTTAGCATTCCTAGATCTGATAATAGTGTGTTTTAACAAAATTATGAACACTTTTTACTAATACGTTAAGTCCAACTAAGTGGGATTCATATCTGTTTCTTGTTCTGTTTGGAGGGATTTAAATAGGATCACCGTATCTTGGTTTGCAAAATTTAAATCAAATTAATTTGTACATTTGTAATGTTTGAAAGAAAATCTTCTTCCTCACATAAATGTATATTGTTTATAATAAGAAATCTGCATAGATCGTGTATGTGTAAAATAGAGTATACACATATATGATCTGTGTAGAATTCTTACTATCAACAAATAAGAGGACTGTTCTTTTCTCCAGTCCTGCAGGCTTCATTTAAGTAAGGTATGGAGACCAGTCATTGAAAATGTGAGCCTGGTTGGAAGATAATTTGATGCTGGCATCTAATTCCCGAGCAGATGAGGCACTGCTTGGGAGAGCAAGAAAGAAGGTTCGAGTTGTATGAGGCAGTGGAGACCTTTGAAGAGCTGAAACCAGTGAAGCTTAATAACTTAAAACTGATTATTCCTGGATGGTTTTATTTTAAGGGAATATATTTCTGTTGGCAGCTTTGCATTCTCTTTTTTACCTGATGTGTTTCTTGACCTGATATAATGGATTTTTAAAATTGCTATCTTTATGTGAGCATTAGAGGTAAATTATTTGTAAAAAGGTTCTGCCATTGAAATTAGAAAGCCTTATATCTGAATGGACAGTGATAGGAATGAGTACATGAACCTCACTGCTGTGTTGTTTCTGATATTTTATTCCAGTGATGGCACTGACTGAGCAGGGGGAATATACCTATAGATACAAAGACCTCTCTCACCCTATAGAGTTTTTGGATGCATTCAGGACGTTCTATCTTGAAGGGTTATTCACTGATATTACCCTTCAGTGTGCACCAGGTGTGCTATTCCATTGCCATAAAGCTGTACTAGCTGCTTGTAGCAACTATTTCAAAGCCATGTTTACCTCTGACATGAAAGAAAAGTCAAAGGATCAGATTCATCTTTCTTTGTTCAGTCCTACAATACTGGAATCCCTGGTGATGTACACGTACACATCAGAGATCCAAATAACAAAACAAAATGTTCAAAGCCTCCTTCAAGCTGCTGATCATCTTCAGTTTACTTCCGTCAAAAAAGCCTGTGAACAGTTTCTCATCAGACATTTAGACCTTGACAACTGTTTAGGGATGCACTCCTTTGCAGAATTCCATGTCTGTTCAGAGTTGGAGAAGGAATCGAGAAGGATAATATTGTCCAGATTTGAAGAAGTGTGGAGACGGGAAGAATTTCTAGAAATTAGCGACAAGAAACTCCAGTTCATTCTCACCAGAAAGAATCTTGATATATGGAAAGAAGAAGCAATGATAGAGCCCATTGCCAAGTGGATTGCCTATGAGGTGGACAGCAGGATCAAACACATTTATGATCTGTTGAGGTGCCTTGAAACTGATTTAGATGAAATGTACTTGAAATCAGCCCTCAGCTTGTACAAGACATGCCAGTTAAAGGAAAATAAAATCAGATCTCTAATACGTAGTGTATTGGGCCCCAAGCCAAGAGCAGTTACAAAAAGATCTACCACTATTATGTATGTGATTGGGGGCTATTACTGGCACCCTTTGTCTGAAGTCCACATATGGGATTCAGTAAACAATGTTTGGATCCAGGGAACAGATATGCCAGATCACACACGAGAAAGCTATGCAGTCACAAGCCTGGGACCCAATGTTTACGTGACTGGAGGTTACAGAACAGATAATATAGAAGCCCTTGATTTAATGTGGATATACAATTTTGAAACCGATGAATGGACTGAAGGCTGTCCCATGCTTAATGCAAAATACTACCACTGTGCAGTTACCTTAAGTGGTTGTATCTATACTCTGGGAGGTTATCGAAAAGGGGCTCCGGCTGAAGAAGCGGAATTCTATGATCCTTTAAGAAAGAAATGGTTCCCAATTGCAAGCATGATTAAAGGTAATCGACTTGCTGCATAACTTGCTAATTGAGTCCTGCATGTATTTTTTAAATGGAACTGCATTGTTTCCCACTTCTATTTTGGGCTGCTTTGGGTAGGTACTAATAGGACATTAAGGTCTGGGTTAGAATAGGTGGCTCAATCATTTGGGATCAGTGATCACACTTGGCATTTTGAAAATGATGTGAACAACCTCAGAAAATGGATGTCACATCAAGTATGGTAAGACAGATGGTATCCTTTCCAATTTCCTAGCATTTTTACAGTAGTTAATTCTCAAGGGACAAGAGTATTTCTAGTAGGGAGAGCAAGAAGCTTTTTCTTTCTATATTTTGTCTGCCTGCCTGCCTGCCTGTCTGTCTACCTATCCATCTATCTCATGATTCTGGGTAATATGCAATTGTTAGAGAAAAACATATACGTGTGAACTTTTTGACTGACAAGTTTTCTCTGCCTTCTCAAGATAAAGTTTATTTTATCTACCAAAGGAGGATTTTGAAGAGTAACTCAGTCTTCAAAAACTTTATGATGGATTTATAAAGTAAGCTTAAGTACACTTGGACATATTCAGTAACATCCAGTGGCGAGATCCTGATACAAAGAAAATTAATTTATAATTAAGCAATACAGGCATGTTAAACATATGATTGATTATAAAGAAAAGACAAAGATAAGTGATCAGACTTCTATGCAACAGCAAAACTTCATACTACTTCTGAAAACTTACTTTCTGACTCTGCTTAGGAGCTCCATTCCAAAATATTAATTAATGTTTAAATGGCTTAAATTCTTCCACTATGCGCACACACACACACACGGCGCTGATCTGTTCCTCAGATATCTCACCTTTGATGTCATCTCCCTTCTAAGGGATGTGGAGACAGTCACCACATACAGTTCTTGATCCACTGTTAATCATATCTCATGTGGAGGCTGCCACTTGCTTAAGATTTGCCTGTTTGCCTAGGTTTAATATGTTTGCATTTAAATAATATGCTTAATCATATATCAGTTATCTTTAGTGTAGCTTTGTGCTTAAATGGTCACTGTTTTTATCAATTATATCTCTCCCATGAGAGCCAGTTTGGTGAAGTCATTTAGGCAGCAAGCAGGAGACTGAATTCTAGTCCTACCTATAAAGCCAGCTAGGTGACCTTGGGCCAGTCATTTTCTCTGAGCTCTGGGAAGGAGGCAAGGGTAAACCATTTCTGAAAAACCTTGCCCAAGTAAATTGCAGTTACATGTTCAGGCAACTGCAACATGTAACTGCAATTTACTTAAGCAAAAGCAGATACACTTATATACCCAGCTCCGCACCATAGAGTGGGATAAGACATACATTACTAAAAAAACATAAAAGAAAGGAAGTCTAATAAAAACATTGTTTTACACCAATTAAAACAGTAGATTAATGTTTTACAGTGCAGATTATTGTAACTGTATATGATTATGGCAGAACTGTTCACATCCAGTGTAATCTAATTATTGGTACTTAAACTTAATTTCAATAAAAACAGCATTTGTTAGTGAATTTTTACACTAGTTAATTTTTTATTACACTTGTTTTTGGTGATTGAAATATACTATTTAAACTGATAAAAATAGCTTTGTTAGTGAAAATATTAAATCATTTGCAGTTTCAGCTTCTATCTCAACAAAATAAAAATAAAATTGCCAATTTCTGATGCGTAAATATAATAATTGACAATAAATCTGGTTCGGAAGTTATACAATCCAAAAAGTTCAATGTAAACCAGGTAAAAATACAGTTAATTGGATTAGGGTAGCTGTACTGCCCTTTGTATACGTTTAATAAAGATTGTTTAAAAATTTGGAATTGTTAATATTAATGTGAAATTCAGTGTAATTTTATGGCAGTGGTAGGTCGATCATTAATTTTCTTCAGTGGGTTATTAACAAATGTATAGTTGAGAGAAAGGGAATTTATTATTGATTGAGGTAAGCATATGATAAAGTGAATAGGCTTGAATTGTAGAATGTTTTGCACAAATATGGAGTTTTAAGTCAACTGCTAAATTGCTAAATGCTGTAAGCACAGCCTATGATGGAAATACTGGTAGCCCTGATGGTTATGTGGTCACCATCTGCAACCTTCCCAGGCAGCTTCTGACAAACATAGTCAATAGAGGAGCCAGTGGGAGGTTGCAAGTCATGGTCACAAGATGTCTCACTTAATGACTGCAGGTGATTCTTTGCTTAACAATCCCAATTGGGATTGTTGGAACTGCCATGGCAAAGGAGGGGGGGGGGAGGTCACATGATATTCTACTTGGATCACTTCACTTAGTGATGGAGTTGCTGGGCCCAGTTAGGATCATTAAGTGAGGAAGTGTGTGCAGGAATAAATAGAACACTTAGGGAATAGTTCATCATTACTCAGGAAGTAAGACAAAAATATATAATGTTTCCTTTGCCTGTTTAGTGTATTAATGTATTTAATATTTGGCTAAAGGTACAGTATAAGAAATGCAGATGTACAGGTTAGTGATATGAACGTTTATGTACTTTGTAGGCAGACCATGCTGTGTTGTGGGTTGAGACCTCACATTATTTGCAGTGATTATTAAGTAGATTATTAAGTCTGTGACAAGGAGTATGGATCTGAAAAGTAATGTATCGAAAAATGAGTAAGGTGACACTAAAATTGCAAATTATACATATAATTATATACCAGCATTTGTGCATCTTAAAATATCTTATATTTAGTAAACATTCTATCACGGTATACTAATTCTATTTGCTCACGTTTTGTTGATAGGACATAAGGCTGGTTGGCAAGTTGAAAAAGATATGGGGAATTGTGTCCATGTAAACTAGAGTTAATTCTTTGTCCTTTTCCTATCTTTTAAATTTCTTTGTCTTACTATTTTTTATTCTTTTTCTGTGCTTTGCACAATATTACTTATCTTAAAAGGTGGACATGTTGAATGATGCACACGTTTGTGTATTAATTATCTTATTAGCTGTGTGCATGTATCATATTAATGGCCTGTTGATGGAAATTGTGCTGAATATTATTTATCTCTTTTTAGAAGCCTTTTACAAATTTAGTATTACTAATTAGGTGTTGGAAATGCCACTGCCTGCGTCCTGAATGAAATCATCTATGTCACTGGAGGCCATTATGGTTATCGGGGAAGCTGCACTTATGATAAAATTCAAACATATAATTCAGATATTGATGAATGGAGTATAATCACCACAAGTTCGTACCCAGGTAAGTTTTGCTTCTACAAAACAATTTAAATAAATGCTGTACACCTGTTCTCCCATTGAAAGTATTTACATATGAGTCACAGAGAAGGAAAAGGACATTTAGACAATTGAGTCCAATTCCTAGTCAATGAAAGCATCTTGGATATAGTATCCACACAGAAAAATGCCCCCCACCCAATTATAATGAAAAATTCTTCCCATTCTAGTCAATCTATTTATTTACTTACTTACTTACTTACTTACTTACTTACTTACTTACTTACTTACTTACTACTTATTAGCTTTAAATGTCACCTGACTCCAGGATGTCTCTGGTGGCTTACACTTAAAATACAATTAAAAACCTTTTTTTTTTTTGTTATTCTGTAAGATGAATTATAACTACTGTACAACAGTTTGGCCCCTGTACAAAAAAACTAGCATTCAGTAGTGGGGACATGATCATTATTAGCTTTGACTCTCATACCTTGTTCTTTTTCAAAAGCCCATAGTGACTCAAGCCTCAAGACTTAACATCTCCTAACCATTAGGAAAGTCTACAGTTCAGCTGTGGGGGTCTTCTTCCTTGCTAACATGTAAATTATTCTGAAAGGGACACCTTTCTGGTATTTTTCAAGGGGAATCTGCCCAGATTCAACTGGTATACTGGTTGCAAATCTTGGAGAAAAAGGTCCTGATGACAAATACTAGAGACCTCATCATCTCTTGTGTAGAATTCTGCAGTGTGTTCTCCATGGGACTGCTCTGAGGATTACCTAAAAGTTTTCACAGATACAGAATGCAGCCATCCACATATTACTATGTGAAATCTGCTTTTCAACCCATACAGTAATGCTGAAATGCTACAGAGTACAGTTCAAAATGTTAGTTTTGACCAATAAAGCCTTATATGGCTTTGACCTAGCAACCTACAGAACTTCCGTTCCATCTGAAATCTATTTTTTCAGTTCATGAGTTTTGTGTGGGTACTTTGAGAATTCTTCCCCCACATAATATTCAGGAGTTGCTAGAAATCAATGCTTCCAGCTGTAGCACCAAGAAACATAGGACACCCTTTTTTAAGTATTCAGAACAACTATTTAAAGAATTTTAAACTTAAGTGAAGATTTAGGTCATTTGGGATGCCGCATAACATTTCTGTGATTTTGGGGTTATTTTAATATTTTAATAATATTGGTAACCTGTGATTTTTTACTTTTGTTTTCATAACACGTTTGGCTGAGTTATGATGTTGTAAATCACTGTGTGTCCTTGCTTTTTCTGTTTATTTCCCTTTTTATTCTTTACTTTATAGCATTTGTACTGATTTCATTTTTTTCATGCCTTCGCCAATTACTATGTTCAACTTCTTTGCAATAACACCTGTTATTCGTGACTTTCCTGTACAATGTTGAGGAAGCCCTTTTCTGAAGAATATATCTTTTTTACAAAGATAGTTTTTTCACTTTGTACTTGTATATTGCTATTTTAGTTGGCTGTTCACTGCCCTGAGTCCTTTGGGAGAACGGGCGGTATAGAAATTTAATAAATACATACATACATACATACATACATACATACATACATATTTATAAGGAAACAGATAAATTTCCTTATCTCAGTTAAGCAAAATGTGGCTACAAATCATAATCTAAATCCAAAATTCTTGAAATCAACAGAGAACCACATTAGAACGTTTAGATGAAGATTCTTTTGTCAATTGGTAGGCCTCCTTTTTTTAAAAAAAAAATCTTCAAAATATAATGGACAATGTTAATAATTCATCTGTTTTACTGTAGAGTATGGATTATGTTCCATTGCACTGGAAAACAAGCTGTATCTTGTGGGCGGTCAGACAACAATCACAGATTGTTACGATCCTGAGCAAAATGTGTGGACGCAAAAGGCTGATATGATAGAAAGAAGGATGGAAGGCAGCGCAGTCGTCATGAATGGATGTATCTATGTGACAGGAGGCTATTCCTCTTCCAGAGGTTCTTACTTGCAGAACATTGAGAAATATGATCCTGAAAGTAATAAATGGGAAATTGTGGGGAATCTTCCTAGTGCTATGCGTTCCCATGGTTGTGTATGCGTATACATTCTGTATGATGAGGAAAATGTCACTTCTGTGACTGGAACTACAGCATAAGCTACCATGTACCACAAGAATTTGCCTTCAGGAAACAAAAATGTCTTTCAGTAGCTCAGCAGTTACAGATTAGAAGATAACTAACATCACAGTTCAATTTAATTAATATTACTAATTCACTATACTTTACAAGTGACCCATATATTACAAATATGTGTCAGATTCAAAACTGCTAAATGTTTATTGCCGTCCTTGTCATCAAAGGGTGGCTTACAATCAATCAATGAAACACCAACATAAAACATTAAAACAATAAATAGTAACATTAAATTTGATTTAAAATTGACGAAGGGGTGGAGCAAGATGCACATTAACTAACTCTGGATTGACATGCCCCCATTGGGGCCTCAAGCCAGTTGGCAGAGCCGTGTCTTCAGGTTCTTTCGGAAGGCCAAAATGGTGGGTGCAAATCTCGCCTTGAGGGGCATGATGTTCCAGGGTTTATCCTTTCTGAGGAAAAGCTGCTATTGGTTTTTTTTTCTGCAGCTCAGTACCTTTTTTTGCAGAAACATAGCCTTTCTCAATCCAGTTCTTCCTGGGTGTGACAGACCACAACATCTATAATCTGTGGCTGTGGGTGCTTAAAGTACATTACTCCTGGATGGCATCTACTTAGGAATGGCTAGTCTACCCTAATTAACTCTATGCAACCCTGCTTGATTTCAACTCAGAATGATAACATACATTTTTAAAATATTTTTTTCTCCAAGAAACACATATGTAATTGCCCCATTCTTGAGTTCCATTAAATCCTTTGAAGTTCTGATATTACAAGCTATGTGATGAAGGAGATGTGGATTGATTTTATGAGCTGTGATTGTATGCCAATGCTAAGGAGCACTAAAGAAGAACACAAAGAGGGGAAAGTCCTGTGTGGGGTGGGGGAACTGGCTTCTTTTGTTGCTTTAAATATACAGTAGGTGTGAAGATACACAATATACACAATTCCTTGTGAACATTTGCCTTATCTTGCCTCTTAAACCTAATGGAGATAAGTAGTAAATATCTACTTGTCCGCCCCTAACTGCCAATTAGTTATTAAGCTAAATCTCAGCCAATGTAGATTTTACTGGTTATTTTACTGAGGTTTTCACATGCTTGTTATTTAGGATGAGACTTCAATAGTAGGATGGGGCCAAATTATTCTACCCCCTTTTACGCCAATTTAGCCCCTCCTGAGGATATAGGTAATGTTATTTTCTGACATGTTATTTTAAGGGTACCACATTCAGCAAGAAAGGCCTATTATTGGTCCAAATGATAAGATTTTATTTATTTATTTATTTATTTATTTATTTATTTATTTATTTATTTATTAAACAAATGTATATAACTAACTGCCCAACTCACACATGAGTAACTCTGGGCAGCTTACAACAACACAATCAAATCAAGCACTTGATTTACTCCATCTCCATTGGTGCTCCCCAGGTTCTCCAGGGAAAACACAACCATGTTTTCAGGGTGGGGGGCCAACCATGCCTTGAGGGGGAATGAACTTAGATGATATGGAAATTCTAAATGGAGTGACCATCTAAGACCGTGATGGCGAACCTTTGGCACACGTGCCACAGGTGGCACGCAGAGCCAGATCTGTGGGCACGTGAGCGTTGCCCTAGCTCAGCTCCAGCGTGCATGTACGTGCTGGCCAGCTGAATTTTGAGCCTTCCAGGCCCACCGGAAGATGGGAAACGGGCTGTTTCCGGCCTCCAGAGGGCCTCCGGGGTGGTGGGGAAGGTCGTTTTCACTCTTCCCAGGCTCCAAGAAAGCCTCTGGAGCCTGGGGAGAGCGAAAAACCATGCCATCACGTGTCAAAAGTGCTGGGAGCACAGGGCAGTCTTGCACACATGAGTGGGAGAGGGGCGCATTGAATTATGTGTCTGGGCACGCACGCGCGTGACACCCCCCCACTCCCCACGCTTTTGGCATGCGAGGGCAAAAAGGTTAGCCATCACTGATCTAGGAGAATAATATATTGTTCCAAGATGTGGTGGAACTGTGGGCTGAAAGGGAGGACAACCTCCCCCCCCACAATTCACACACACATTAAGGGAAGTTCAGAGAGGAAATATCTGAGACCAAACCTTTAGTCTATATCGCCTTTTCCCAAGGGAAGCCAGACAGTCTGGTGTGATTCTTGTAATATAGGGGGTCAACAATAAACTACTGGTATATACCTTGGCCTTCTCACAAGTAGTTTTGGTTGTTTGCACTTGACAAGGTGCAGTGCTCATAAACTATATGATTATATTTAATAAATTTGGCCATTGCATTGTAGAGTTTGAGGTATGCTTTAGGATGGATAATGATAATTTCCCTATTGTTTTAGTTCTAAAAGTAGGATATCTAGAGGTAGGCCATAGTACATAATTACCAAATGGTAGGAAAATTGAATGCATGCCATAGAAAACTAGCGGAGTTGATGAACTTGATTGGCTATTTACAAGCTCTTTAAACCTGAGGCACTGCAAAGTTTGTGCTCTTCAATTATTGACAATACAGGTAGTCCTCAAGTTATGGCCACAATTGAGCCCCAAATTTCTGTTAAGACATTTGTTAAATACGTTTTGTCCCATTTTACGACCTTCTTGCCACAGTTGTTAAGTGAATCACTGCAGGTGATAAATTAGTAACCCGGTTGTTAATCTGGTTTCCCCATTGACTTTGCTTGTCAAAAGGTTGCAAAAGGTGATCACATGATCTTGGGTCACAGCAATGGTCAGAAGTATGAATTAATTGCCAAGCATGTGAATTTTGATCACATGAGCATGGGAATGCTTCAAAGATCGTAAGTGTGAAAAATGGTCTTAAGTCACTTTTTTCAGGGCCATTGTAACTTTGAATGGTCACTAAATGAACTGTTGTAAATTGAGAACTATCTGTAATCCCAATATTTAATGGAAAAGTAATTCCCCAGCTATTATATGGGGCACAACTCTACAACCGCAAAGATTATCATCCTTTGGAATTAATTTAAACTCAGTTGTTGCATGCTGTTTTGGGAATGCCTAGGGCAGGGATGGCTAACCTTTTTGCCATCAAGTGCCAAAAGCGGGGGGAGTGCGGGGGGGGGTCACATGCATGTGTGCCCACACCCATAATTCTACGTGCCCCGCACATGTGTGCACGACCCCACTGTGCTCCCCCCGCTTTTGGTATGAGTTGGCATGGTGGGCCAGGTATGCCCGTTTTTCACTCTCCCCAGGCTCCAGAGGCTTTCTAGGACCCTCAGGAGGGCAAAAACTGCCTTTCCCACCCCCCTGGAGGCCCTCTGGGGCCCAGAAATGACTCATTTCCTGACTTCCAGTGTGCCGAAAGGCCCGAAAATCAGCTGGCTGTCACATGCATGCGTGCTGGAACTGAGCTAGGGCAATGCTCGCGTGCCCACAGATATGGCTCCATGTGCCATCTGTGGCACGTGTGCCATAGGTTCGCCATCACGGGCCTAGGGGGTACCTGCAATGTTGCTGTATGATCAGGATTGGGATTGATAACAATGAAGACTCAGGTTTAGTTAGTGAAAATTACAAACAGTACTACCTCAGATTGAAATATCAACTATCTGGCCTTATCACTCTGATTCTCCAAGTTGGTTACATGACGTGGGGCAGAAGATGGTTAGTATAGGGCAGACCTACACTTACAAACTTTTACTACTGTCAGACTTTTGGAAGCAAGGAAAACTGTCCAACAGGACCTATGGGACATTGCTGTCCAGATTGATAGACTTATAAAAAGGTCATTAATCACTGGCAATTTAGAGAAGCTGATAATTTGGCAAACTGTCTATATTGAGTTGCTTATGCCAAACAGAGGAGAGCATGTACATTAGTGTGTTTTGATGTGATGCCCTCAGCAGTTTACAGGACCAATACACAGGCCTTCCTTTTTCAGAATGTCTTTCTCCATGGGGTCTGAAGAGATGGGATCAGTTAACTGTGTCCTAATGTTCTACCTTTATTATAGGTAGGCGCATTAGGCACGAGTTATGCTGATTCTTGTATATTATCTGCCTCCTTTGCTATTGGCTGATATGAACGATGAAATTTTATACAGCAAAATTTTGCTGCCTTAACTTTCTACACAAGAAGATGTTAGGGGTTTAATTTGTACTAAGGATGTTTGTTTTAAGTTGTATTTTGTACAGTACAGTACAATACAATTTGTATTGATCTTTGATTGTAATAAACCAAAACAAACTTTGTATGATTTATGTGTTGCTATTAATCACATAATAAAATATGAATATATAGTATACCAAAGTATTCTAGTTTTAGAATTACGTCACATTTTCAGTTCTGCCTGGAAAGGAATTCTTGTTTAATACAGGTAGTCCTTGATTTATGATCACAATTGAACCCAAAATTTATGTTGATAAGTAAGACATTTGTTAAATGATTTTTGCCTCATTTTACAACCTTTCTTCCTACATTTGTTAAGTGAATCATTTTTGTTATTAAGTTAGTAACACGGTTAAGTGAATCTGGCTTCCCTATTGAGGTTGCAAAATGGGATCACATTTTTCCAAATTTTGTTCATGTGACCTTGTTGCAAAGGTTGTAAATCATCAGTCCCTTTCCCCAGTGATTTGGTAACTTCGAACAGTTACTGAACGAACTGTTGTAAGTTGAGGACAACCTGTATTTCTCATGGGCTCATCCAAGCTGAAGGATGCTATCATTTTCAGACAAAACTTTTGACAGAAAAATATTTTCCATTGCTGTAATTATTTTTGCAGATCATATTTTCATTTGAAAGTAGTATCTTCTGGGTTTGTAAAATGATTCTTAATAAGTGCACTGATTTGCTTAACAAAGGTGGCAAAAAAATCATAAAATGGGGCAAAACCACTTAACTGCAACAGAAATTTGGTGTTCAGTTGTGGTCATAAGGCGAGGACTACCTGCATATAACCTGGATCTTGAATACAGTTTGCAAAGTGGTGGCAAACTTTAATAATTTATCCTGTACCATTGAATTCACTCTTCATTCCTCAGTAGCAGCATTCTAGAGTCCTTTGAAACACTTAATTTTCTGGATTTCCTCTGGAGATTAGGGAATTCTCCAGTATCTAAAGTAGCTGCTCCCCACCCATTCCATACAGCAATGAAGGTCTAATTTGCACCATGCATCAGAACCTCAGAAAAAAACACAAATTATTTCTAAAAGCCAATAGGATCTATCAAGTAACCTGTGGTGGACCACTGAAGTGGATCGTCTAACTTTTCTATCAATTTGTAAAATGTTTAATCCTAGTTTATTATAATGGAAGTAGTCGAAATTAATTCAAGATGCTGAAGCCAGTTGTGCAGCTTTATGCCAAGACTTCAAGAGAAATAGAAACTGTTTATTGAAGGCAAAGTGCACACTTTTTCCCTGCTACCCTTCTAATGGGAAGGTTAAGCCATACTGCGTTGCACATTGCAGGGCACATTATCTCACAAACTAGCTTTTATTTTAGAGCAGTGTGTTGGATGAACTGATCTCAGTTTAGTTTCTAGCTCAGTGCCTAATGTGAACCCAGATAACCAGAATAAATAAAAACACACTTTATTACTTGGATGTGAGTTCACGTTAAGTTACGATTTGATTGACTACTGAATAAATCACAAACATCTGAACATCTATGGAGATTCTCAATCATCCAGGTTGTCCCAAAGGTGCTTTCCCAAAAGGCAATTGGACTTTGGTTTTGTTCTTTTCCTCTTGGAAACTTCACTTTTCATCCAAGAAGCTTCTTCAGTTCCACAAATAAGCTCCACAAATATCTGAGTGCTTACACTGTTGTTTATATTCCACACTCAGCACATGAAGGGAAGCCAAACCTAACTAAATCGCATATGGTAAAATGTCTTATTCTGCAGCCTCTTTAGTCTTAGTGAAACAATGGAATTAACGAATTGTGCGCGCAAACCAGGGGTGAAATCCAGCAGGTTCTAACAGGTTCTGGAGAACCGGTAGCGGAAATTTTGAGTAGTTTGGAGAACCAGCA
>JANHZT010004775.1:46179-59236 GCA_032468215.1 Stegonotus admiraltiensis
GAAGGAGATGGGTGGTGGGAACGATGAGAAGATTAATAGTAGTGCAGACTTAGTAAATAGTTTGACAGTGTTGAGGGGATTATTTGTTTAGCAGAGTGATGGCATGTCTTTCACTGTGAGTTGAATTGGGTTGGGGGGAGTGCACGAAGGGAGGCTCAGCCAATCTCATCGTACACGTTGTACTCTGACAATAAAGGTTTGAATTGAACTGAATTGTACATGCATCATTTGTTTATTTATCTTGTCATGTTTATGTTTAAATTAGAGGTAGCGAGCCCCTTTGAGAGCTGTACGCAACGTCCTTTCATTTTAATGTACGCCGATCAGCCGTACATTCAAAGTGGAAATAAAGTTATTCTAAGTTCTAGAGTCTATTCCAGCCAAAGGGCCACTCGATCCACTTTGGAAAACATCCCAATGATGGAGCACCCACCACTCCACCCACCACTTTCCAACCGGCTCTTCCAGCTGACCCGCTGGGGAATGAGGGTCCCGTCAAACCGAGACAAAAACGGGCAGCGTTTATCAGCACGGCCGCCTCTTTCTCTCTCTCTTCACCCGGGGGAGACGGGGGGGCGTCGGGAAGGTCTCGGCTCTCGGGCGGGCAAAGCAATGAGGGAAGCCGGCAGGCGAGACCGCCCAGCGCTGTGGCAGAAGGTGGAGGGGCAGAGAGCGAGCGAGAGGGAGAGAGAGTACTGTAGGCGGCCGGGGTGCTGACTTTCCCGGCTATCGCGAGAGGCGCCGCTAGGAGGGAAGGGAGGGGAAAGGCGAGAGGGAGGCAGGTGAGGGAAGAATCGCAGCCAGAGTCTGAGGAGGGTTTGCGCCGCCCGCAGCGGCTGCCTCGGTGGAGGGACGTCCTCGGCCGCCCTCATGGCGGGTGCGGGGGCTGGAGGGGGCGCCCAGGACAAGCGGGCCACGGCGGCGCGTCTGAAAGCGGCCCTCGGCGCCGCCGTCGCCGCCGAGGAGAGCGAGGCTGCCGGAGAACTCCAAGCGCTTCTGGAGCGGGTCTTGGGTCCCCTGACGGGCAGCGACGACGCCGAGGCGGTGTCCGAAGCGCTGGGGTGGTGCCGCTGTTTGCTGGCGGGAGGCGAGCCGTGGGACAGCTTCGTGCAGGCGGTGAGGGCCTATGACCCGGCTACGCTCTGCGGCCTGGTGTGGACGGCCAACTTCGTGGCCTACCGCTGCCGGACTTGTGGCATCTCGCCTTGCATGAGCCTCTGCGCCGAGTGCTTTCACCAGGGCGAGCACGCCGGACACGACTACAACATGTTCCGCAGCCAGGCGGGGGGAGCCTGCGACTGCGGCGACGGCAACGTAATGCGGGAAGCCGGGTGAGTATCGCGAGTGGAAACGTCTCTTATTCCCCCCCCCCCACCCGCGGTTTGCGAATGGGAGGATCCCGCGAGGGGGCTCCAACCCCAGTGTGTGGGGTTTAGAAGAGCCCTGAATGCCCCCCTTCTCCCTCTCCCCTTTTTTCTCCCAAGTTTTCTTTGAAGGAAGCACACGTGCAAAATAAATAAATAAATTAATAATAATAATAATAATAATAATAATAAGCTACCTCGCTATTTAGAAATTCTAAATTTACCTGACTTGAACATTCTGACTCTACAAAAAACCACCCTACTTGGAACAGCTTACATCCTCCGAGGATACCTTAACAGTTCCTAGGTCCTTGGTTAGGACTCGAGCTGCTGAGCTATTAACCAGCCTCAAAGGCTGTGAATCTCACCAAAGATTAACCATAATAATAATAATAATAATAATAATAATAATAACGACGACAGGGCTGTGATCCGGAGGAACAGGTGGATGGAAGCTCAGTATAGAAGCAGCCATCTAGCCTGAGGCATCGTCCTACTTCATTGGGACTGTAGTAACTCATCTTTGTGGGTGTCTGCTTTTAGGATCCATACTCCTAGTAGATAAGACACGGTACTTTTGTGCCCATCTAGTACAGGGAGACTTCAGTGGAGCCCAAAATTTCCATTGCTAGGTGAAACATTTGTTAAGTGAATTTTGCTCCCATTTTACGACCTTTCTTGTCACAGTTGTTAAGTGAATCACTGCAGTTGTTAAATTAGTAACATGGGTGTTAAGTGTATCTGGTTTTCCCATTGACTTGGCTTGTCAGAAGGTCACAATAACCCCGGGACACTACAATGGTCATAAATGTAAGTCAGTTCCCAAGTGTCTGAATTTTGATCACATGACCACGGGGATGTTGCAATGGTTTTGCAAGTGTGAAAAATGGTCATACGTCACTTTGTTCAGTGCGGTTGTAACTTTGAACGGTCACTAAGTGAACTGTTGTAAGTCGAGGACTACCTGTACTTTTGTGTCCATCTGTTATATGTTGAATCAGAGATAAGCCCCTTGAAAGGAGCACAACCTCATGTGTTCTCCGTAATATCATAGGTACTGCTCCCAAAATGTATGTAGAATCTGATATATTGTGACATAAATTTTTGTGGGCATGATGAAGTGGGTTTAGAAGGCATAATAAATTTATTTGTCTTTAAAGAAAACCTAACACATTTGTTGCAAAAACTGACTCTTACATTTGTTCCACAAGCTACATTAGTTTGTGAGTTACAATCCTTACTTCAGCAAGGAGTCCTAAATTATTATTAGAAAATATTAGTTCTTGGACATGGAAGTTAAGTACCAATATTTCTGCCAGCCAAATTCAAACTCTTGGGACATTTTTCTTGGCTCCTGGTGGCCTATAAGATTTTGCTGTTAAAAGTCTGATAGGGTTAGTATATCCATAAAAACAAAAGCGCAAACATGATAGAAGGCAGAATAATGTGGCTCCATATTTCCTGATTTGTGCCTTTATGTATGAGATTGCAAAATATACTATTAATTAAAGATACAGTTCTCTTCTTTTACTTCTTTTTATTCTGTGTTTTTCCTGAAGTTAAAAACATTGGCTGGACTGACTACACCATGCCAGTGTATTAATTCATGGTTCTGTATAATATATAAAACGAGAAAATTGTAGGGTTAAATATCTTATGTGAATTTGTTCAATAGTATCCTTCTTGCTAGCTACAGGTCAGCAAGTTGTAGAAGTTTCCATATAGCTTTCTATGTTTTCCCAAAAATGCCCATGACTATTACCCCATATACTCTTAACACTGGTAGAAATTATGTCTTTAGCCTTTCCATATGAATGTTGATATTTTTAGGAGGCTTTATAAAGTTGTCAAGAGAAGGTCTGTGCTAGGGCTCATTTTTGACATTTGAGAAATAGAGAAATCCCACATACCAAATAACTCTTGTCTATAGTAGGAAATAGAGGAGACATGGGGTACATAGGTTGGTGCACTGAAGACTTGTTTCTAATTTCTGTCCAGGTTAAATCCTGGGACAAAATAATATCCAAGCAAATTACCAAACAAATTCCTCTCCAACATGCTTTTATTTTGTTGCAAAACAAAATGGGCTATATGTTTATCATAGTTCTTGAAATGTATGTTGACTTCTGAATTTGAATGGTAGTGATGGGAGAAGGAGCTTTGAAAAATGATTTAACTAATACAGTATAAAGAGTAATGGAGGGCCAATGGGATAAATTGAAGGATGTACTCGAAAAAGATTAGAAAATATAGTTTACCTTAAAGAATGGAGGAAATACTTAAAAAAGTGATTTGGGAACAAGAAAGTAGCCTGAGAGAAGAGCTGACTTATAAAATGATGCAGAGAACTGTAGTGAAAGAGATGACACATGGGGCACATTTCCTTTTTGAAAGTAAGCAATGCACTCAAATATTGGGTAGAGCTGTTGCTGGTGATGCTGGGATAATAGTAGATGTAAAGTTGCTATGAGGGCATATTTTCAGTTCAGTACTTTTTTGGCAGGATGAGATGATTGAATGCTGCCAAACTTTCCTGTCACAGAGAAAGCATGTGATAGAGTCATCCTATCCTCTGCCTCCATGTCAGTAGTTTGATACATGAACTCTGAAGTATGCCAGTATGTAAACAAGTCTCAAGTGTTGACTACTCAGTGTGACAGACGCTGCCCATTGTTATTAGTATGAATTTGGAGAGAGAAAGCAAAGATATCTGTGGGCCCTAGTCATTTTTATTTTCATGCACAAGCAGTTGCACATGACAGTAGACAAGCTTTTTATTTAAAACATTATTACATCTTGTAATTTAGTGGAAATATAATAGTAGCCTTCAGATTTGTGGAAAAGGTTCACATTTCCCTGTAAGTTATAAAGTGATTGCTTATAGTTTTGAATATTATATGAACCCAGTCACTGAGATTGTAAGTAATAATGTATGTTTATGATGTATTTCCAGTTAAAATAACAGTGAAATTTCCTGTATTGTATGTTGTTACCTGACTACAATATCTGAAGAATCATGGAAGCAGCATGATGAATCAATAAATATTTTGTCCTGTATTTTAGCACTTTGGGGAAACAAATTAAGATTTTGACTTGAAGACAGTTTTCATATTTAGAAAAAGACTTGCCACACTAAAATAAAAATTTGCTCAATGAGTGTCTGTGAGTGCGCGCGCCCCCACCCATAAACCCATATTACATTTTCTCTCACTGCCCATAGTATAAAAGTATTTTTCCAAAGTTTCAGTCAAAAAGTCAGATATGATGTGGAGTGAGGTAGTGGTCTATAGATCATTGGTATTACCTATACGGTGATAATGCCTTACTTTTTTTGTTCAGGGGAACTTTTTGAATGGGGTATTATTCAGTCAGGAAAATGAAAGTGGTAATGAAATTATTTTTCCATGTCTCTTTAAAGAAACAGGTTTATCCCACTCCACTGATATTTATGAAAGTTAATCATTTCTTGGACATAATTAACTGAGCAAGTGTTGACTGCTATGCAATAAATTCTTTCTAATGGGTCTTACGAGGTGGGGTTTTTTTTTGTTTTTTGTTTACATTTTGGAAATGTAACTGGTTATTCCACGCCACTGACTGTAACTACTCCTAAGCAAGAATGTAAATAGTGAAGTGATGGTGTGGCAAAGATGCAACCAAACCTTTTCCTTTTGGAGACATGGGGATACTGGAAAGGATTATGGAAGATGACGTACTTGAATACTTATTTACATAAAAAGAAAAATTTATTGCATTCTAAAGATATTGCATACTAGTTTACACCTGAGATATTCTATGCCAATAAAGCTCTTTATTTGCTCTTTATATCTGGAAAAAGAACATATACTAAACATAAAATAAGTTTGGTTTAAATTCAAAAATTATACTCCAAAATGTTCTACTGTAAAAACTTCAGGTAGAATCTGCCCACCTGTTTTGCTTAGGCTGGGAATGCTTCCTCTCAGGATGCTATGGGAAAGTGATTAGAAACAGTCATTTTTATTTTATACATTGTAGCTCAGAAATTCACTGTGTCAAACCCCATATGGCAGCTCACAATCCAGGAAGTAGGATTTTCAGGAATTCAAAGGAGGCAGGTTTATTGCAATGAGCAAAGGGGTGAGATTATAGAATCTTGAAAACTGGGTATTGAGTGTAGTTAGTGAGTATATTAGGGCTATGCTTTTTATTGCCTTCTAGCCATCTTGATTTAATGGGAAGAATGCTACTTGCTTATCTGAGACCACAAAAATGTCCATCTGTCCTTGTTTTGCGGTATTTTAGAAGCATGTTTTTATTCTCAGGTTAGAGAATTCCATCACAACTGCCTCTCAAGGTTAAGATGGTTCTTCTGCTAATGTTTTGGAAGGCAGTGACATTTACTCTTTTCCACTGAGCTTTTAGCTGAAATACATCGTGGAAGAAAGGGCTGAAGAGAGGCAGGGTGGGCTGCATGCAGATGGCCCCATTCTTCAACTTTATCATCTCCAATGCTTAATTACTGTGCACACTTGCAACCTTAGGTGCTTTTTAAGATCAATGGGGGATAACATGAAATGGAGAAACATATAGTCCTCAACTTACAACTGTTTGCTTTATGACAGCTTGAATTAAGCTTCCAAAAAATCAGTTATGACCTAAATTTGAACTTATGACCGACACCCCACCCCCACAGTCATGTGATCACAATTTGGGCACTTGGTAACAGCCTCGCATTTAGGATTAGTTGCAGCATCCCAAGGCCACATGATCATCATTTGTGAATTCTCCCTCACCCCCAGTTTCCATCAGTAAATGCTATTGGTTAAACTGGATTGGCATTTACAACGGTGTGACTCTACTTACAACCATGGTAAAAATGATAATAAAATCATATCCAGTCATGTAATGACTTGATCTATGAGTGCAATGATTCATAAGTCTGGTTACAATTGTGATTGTAAGTTGAGGACTATTAACAGGACAAACCCTGTTAATGTTAGCACCTAGGCACCTAAAGAGCATGGTACAAGAAGTATAGAACCAATCAATGTCTTCTCCTTACAAAGGAGAAGCTCACATGGTTTGCTTGCCATCTGCCTGTTCTGGAACCCACATGAACTCAAAAGTCAATTCGGGTAGTCTCCATTTGGAGGGAGATTAATGTGAGGTGACTGTAATTGGTGTACAGGATTGATAGGAAGGCTTGTAAGCTTTTTCCAGGTTTATTTGGGAAGTCGTTATTGTGACATGAGCAGCTACATAAATCAAATAATGATATGTACAGACAGTACACACGATTTGTTCCTGGTAACTGCTCTTAACTTACTCACTTTGCAGACATGTCACATCCAGCAAACCTCTATCATTCTACACCATTTCCTCCTACTCAGCTGCCTGTAGTTTACACTGTTGTGTCTGTTCCCTCCATAAATCACTGCGAGTACAAACTATTATCCCTGTGAAAATGTTATACAATTCATTGGGGTGCTTTGGGAACATGCCAAAGACTGGAGTGAGTTCTGCTAAGATTGTTAAAGTTGACTTCCAACTCTTTTTGACATCCTTATACTGGCAGGAATTTTAGACTTCTCATTTGATTCATCTAAATAATTTCCTTTTTGTGTTTTTTTTTTTTGTGGAAGGGCAAAAATCAAATAAAAACAATTCATTGATAACAGTATCGAGACAGTTTTCGTTGCACGTGGGGATGACCTGTATTAGTTTCAAAATGTGGGTAGCTCTCCTTGATTTCTCAGTACTCTAATACAACTGTGGTGTCATTTTGGAGCAGACAAGCAGTTAGGAATGGGGAAGCACTCACTTGTAGTGATTCTCCTCCTTCCTCTTGGATCAGCTCCAGTTTGTGTTGTGTTGGTCTAGTCCTTGGCCTTTGTTTTGTGGGGTGTTGCTCTTCCCTCTTGAACACACATGAAGTTTCTGGGAGAGGTCATCATCCACACAGGGTACAGTATCATCAGTTGCCAATTGCATGTCTCTGCACTGCTAAACAAAATGCCAAAGTTCTGCTCTGATGTGGGCATTATGTTATACATTTTTTTCTGTTAATTTGTTGATATAAAATATTTTTTTGGAGAAAAGAAAAACTGATATAAAATTATTTTTATCTTGCTTGAGAAAATGGGTTAGTCTTCTTTCAGGAAGTAATTCCTTATTTGAAGCCACGGCACAGAAAAACACCTGTTCAATGTTTGAATAATACCATTGAATTAGAAAGTGATCACCAACTTTTACTGGTGTGCTAGTATTTAAAAATGACTTTTCTGTGATTTCATGCCGGTACAGAGATTGGCTTAAGTGTGGCATTAAGGTCCAGTGAATAATCATAGAATTCAAAGGGGCCATTGAAGCCATGGAGACCAATCCCCTTGCTCAGTGCAGAAAACCAATTTTAAAGTCTCCATTTGAGCACATAAGGAGAAGGGGAGCTACTATCTTTTTGATTACAGATAGTCTTTGGGTTATGTCCACTTGTTCAGTGACCATTCAAAGTGACAACAATGAACAATTGTTATGACATCACAGCAAGCCATGATTTCTGACATTCCCTGCTGGCTTCCCAAAAGCAAAGTCAATGTGGGAACTGGCAAGAATAACAATAGTAATAGTATTCTGACTTATATACCGCCCCATGGTGCTTCACAGCACTCTTTGGGTAGTCAGGATCAAATTCCAGCCTCTGGGCAGAGTTTGCCTGCAATACTGCACTGTAACCACTGCGCCACTAGGAAGTCAAGTCTCTCCTGTTCCTGCTGCTTTTTCACCCACCCTTGCTCTATAATGCCTACCCATGGCACTCTTTCATCCACCCGCCTGTGCGCTGTAGGGTCTGCCTGCAGCCCTCCTCCATGGCTCCCATCCACTGGTCCTGTGGTACAACCAGGACTGTCAGAATGCAGTCATGGGACATTGTGTTTTATAACCGTATTGCTTAGTGATGGGAATTCCAGGTCCAATTGCCATTGTAACTCCACTAATACCTGTAATTGGCTGCATTCCATCAATTTGGCATTATGGTTAAGATCTTTTCCTAACATTACGTTGGAATTTGCTTTCCTAAAACTAAAAGTAAGAGCTATGGTGGCACAATGATTAGAGTGCAGTACTGCAGGCTACTTCTGCTGATCATCGGCTGCCAGCAGTTTGGCAGATAAAATCTCACCAGATCTCAAAACACATCCTTTGTGTTTATGAGTTGTTTTCCAACTACTGTGCTGTATATGCAAGGACCTTTCTTTATATCATTCAGGAAATTGTTGAAGACTTAGTTGTTCTCTCAGGCTTTGGGAATGTGAGAATTGTGTAGTCCCCCTTTGGGCATGGTCTTACTTTGTTTGATTTTTAGCTTTTGTACTTTCCTTTTCTGGCCTATATGTGTGTATGTATTTACACACACACGCGCCTATGTGTGTGTGTGTGTATACATACATACATATACACACATACATATACACATATACACATCCATCCATCCATCCATCCATCCATCAATTGTTTTTTAGTTTAATCTGGCTAGAGTCATTTTGGGAGACAGACAGCCTAAACATAAAATAGATATGTTTGTTAATTGTGATAATTTAATGTTGTATAACTTTATTTACAGGTTCTGCAAAAGGCATCGAATAAAATCAAGCTCAGAAGTTCCATCTGTTCCAAAAGATTTGTTGATAATGTCAGAACTAGTTCTTCCACAATTCATCTTCTGTCTTATTCAGTACTTAAGAGAAGGTTATAATGAGCCAGGTAAACCTAATATCAATATTTGTGTTTTATGTTACAAGTCAAATTTTTAACACTACTAATAAATTTAATTTTGTTTTATTTGATTTGGATGGGTTGAAGTTTATATTCCTTTTTATTTTGAGGATCATTGAAAATATTGATATAGTCACTGTCAACACCAACCTGATGGTGGTATCAATATTTTCTAGGAAAGTTTAGTTTCAAGTAATTTGTGATTTGCAAATGAATCATGTTTTGCCAAAGTTTGAAGGAAATATGTATATTATATATTTTAAATGAATTTAATGTCGCAAGATTCTGTAGACTCCCTTGAAGCTATTTTTCTTTCTATGTTGTTTTGAAGAGTAATTCTAAAAAAACACATCACAATCAGTACGCAGTGCCCTTCTTAATAAAATATGAATAGCAAGAGTCAAACTATTATAAACACCAGATTACATTCAAGATAATGAATGGAGTGATGAGTGAAAGAAGGAAAAATACTTGGATAATTGAAAATATCAAAAACCAAGAAAATGAGCCCTGTTTGGGTGCAAAAGTTATAAGAATAACCACAATCCTATGCTAAACATTGGAGGAAAGCAAGTCAATTACTGGTAGTTAAAATGGTTTATTATGCTTGCTATACAGTTGGTGAGAACCTGCTCATCACCTCAGCCCTGTCTCCTTTGCCCATTAACTGTCAGCTTTGAAAATTCACTTGCTGCCTCAGCCATGCATGGCCCAATAGAAACCGATTCTCTGAAGCATACAAGTGGTAAAAAAGATAGCAACGTCTGTACTAATATTCAGAAAACTGACAGTAGTGACTGGTTACCAACTCAGATTGTGTATGCTTTGCTAAGAAGAACTGTGATCTTATACAGGTTACCCAAAAAGAAACATTTGAACATTAAATATATATCTAAAAATGACATCTCATTAGGCTGGAAATTTACAAGCCTTTTTACACTAAGAGACTTCTATTGAGGAAATTCTTGTTATTATGGTATGTGGTGTATGTACAATCCAAGTTACAGTTGTAAGAATGGTGTGTTCTATTTGGCAAAATAATAGCCAGTCTGTAGTTTTTAATCAGTTAAAACCATTTACCCAATTTAGTGCAAAATTCTTGCTTGGCTTCTTTCAGTTCTTGATTTGCCATCAGAAAAAGAACTGCACAAAGTTCTTCAGATGTTGGAACCCCACATTTCATTTCTGGAAGATCTGACAAAAATGGGAGGAGCAATGCGTTCAGTCCTTACTCAGGTTTTGACCAATCAGCAGTACTATAAAAGTCTTAGTTCTGGTGAGTTGTTCTTTTATTTTGCTTGAAGGAACATTCATCATTAAACATGTTTTTATGCTTTAGGATCAGGATATCTGCTGAAAGAGAAGCAGGCTTTACTTTGCTATGAATTGCACATTCAATTGATCTGTTTAAGCCTTACTGATGTCAGTTTTTGCTATTTTAATAGTTGAAAAATGTTATATATTTGAGTTACTTTTAGGATTTAGTTTATGCTTCTAATATAGTTTAGATATTTTAGAAACTGGTTGTTAAAAGGTTTTGTAGACAGCCTTCCACCAATTCTTAAATGGAGAATATATGCTATATATTGCTTCTGTTCTTTTTCTTAGAGTAAATGTGTCATTGTTCCCCTATAACACTATATTGTTCTTCCCTCTGCTTAAACTAACAAGTTCAGGTTTAACGGTCCATGAAGATAGAAGTAAAAGTAGTGATCTAGTTTCACACATTGCACTAAGCCATAATGTTTTTTATTTTGTTTTGGCTTAGGAGTCTCAGTGACCCACACATTGTGACTCTTAAACCATGGATAATGGCTTAGTGTGTAAACTAATCTATTGTAATTTATTCAAGAAATGATAAGCAAGTCATGCCTTAGTGCAATGTGAGAATGCAGCCAGCGAGCTAAGAACATGACAAGTACATATGAAGGGATGGAAATACAGAATGAACAGTGCCTCCCCTGAGGCAATTCATTATTTACTCAGTTGAGCAGCAAGTGACAGATTTCATGAAAGTGGTTTGATATTTTTACATATATGTCAGCCAACGATGACAATTCAGATTATATATATTTAAAAGGGCTATCCTTAGAGTCCATCACAACAGCAGAATTTCAGTATTTCGCAAGCTTAGTTAGAACTTCTTCTTATTACCCTTTATATGATTTATATAAAATCTTTCCTGATTATAAGAATGTTCTTTAACAGTATTCTAGGGTTGAAAAAGAAAACAGCATTCCCAAAACCAAATTAAACAATTGTAAATAGAATTTGCACTGGTGATATCTTCACCAGTGCTGGCATATTGGTCTTAATTTCAACAACCAAGTTTTTAGTCCCCATTTTGGAATGGTATCATGCAGAAATGCTCACCCTTTGATAATTAATTTGAAAAGTCACAATAAAAGGATGGATGGGCTGTAGTCTGGCTGATTTTTAGTTCCAGTGTATTCACATGTCAGAGAGATCTTGACTCACTATGGCTGAATGTGCTATCTACAGAGGAATAACCTTTTTAACTAAGCATTGCAGTCTGAATGCTGGAAAATACAATACTTATGAATGGAAAGCATTATCTGACGGTATATGCACCAATCCCATCCCATAGTTTCTGTCCTTATGGTCCATTTATTATAATGTCTGTTAGCCAATTTTTTTTTAGCCTGTATCATCCTGTAAAGATGGGTCCTTGGAGTGAACTTGTATCTTTGAAATATATTTAAGGTGGTGGAGAAAATACATGTTCAAAGAAAAGCCATGAAAAATACCTTATAGCTTTGAAAGGTTCTGGACTGACATTTGCTGAAGATAAGCTTACATGTGGAATGCAGGATCAAGCAGCTGGAGCTAGCGCTTCAGTAGTTCAAGGTTTGTGTAAAAAATACTTTTAATTGTAACTGGAAGAATTCCCATCTTTGATACGTTAACATATGGAACTTCTAAAGTGGCTTATGAAGCGTTCCTGAAACAGCACAAATTCAGGGAATAAAAAAGTGTGTTAGAATCCTTATTCAATTTTCAAAATTGGGGAATATCTTCATTCTTAAATACCAGTTTAAATTATGGGAAATATTAGGACCCTTTTCCTAGAAATGGGTCCTAATACTGTAGAAAATACAACATTTTGGATTACAAATAGTTATTGTACTAAGATGACATTTCAATAGTAGCAACATTTGTGTTCCATTGTAGAAATAGTAACAAATCACGAGTATCACTTAAAGATATAGCATTTTCTAGCTAATTTCAGATTCTAAAGAATTAATGTAGGTTTGTATGGAAGAAGAACTGTAGGTTTGTTTTTAAAATATTTTTCCAGTTTTGTATGAATTACAAAGGATATTTTAATTTTTAATTTCACAAGGTTTTGCAGGTTCTACACCAGCTTCAGGGCAAGGTGACTCTTCAGATGAGGTGAGACTTTCAGAATAAAATAAAGTGTAATCTTGTGTGACAGAAATTAAGATACCATGAGCCTCATCGTATTTGTCTTTGCTAACAAATTTATTTAATAGGATTATTTATGCTGAAAATGCCTGCAGTAAGAAAATTGTTATTACTACTCTTGTTGAATTAATTTTGTCAACATTAGGAATCATGGTGTAGATCATGGTTGTCAATTTTTTTGATTTGCCCTTGGCTTCATTGAGTGAGGAAGAATTGTCCTAGGCCACATATATAATATATAATGTAGTTAATAAATATAAATAACAAACTTCTCTTATTTTTATATTTTTATTATCTTATGGGGCCACATGGCTAGCTATTCAGAGCCACGGCTTGGATACCTCTGATGTTAATACCCTGTTTCCCTGAAAATAAGACATCCCCTGATAATAAGCCCAATTGGGCTTTTGAGCGCATGCACTAAAATAAGCCTCCCCCCCAAAATAAGCCCTCCCTGAAAATATTTAAACGCAGAGCTGGAAATCAGGTAA
>JANHZT010004775.1:74676-84787 GCA_032468215.1 Stegonotus admiraltiensis
AAAAAGGGAAGGGAAGGGAAGGGAAGGGAAGGGAAGGGAAAATAGGAAGAAAGGAAAGGAAAAAAGGGAAGGGAAGGGAAAAAAGGGCAGGGAAGGGAACGGAAGGGAAGGGAAGGGCAGGGAAGGGAAGGGAAGGGAAGGGAAGGGAAGGGAAGGAACTTTTCATGCCAAATGAAGGTAACAAATCAAATAGTTTTATATTAGAAAATATTACTAAAATAGCAACATCTGTTCTTCAATATTAAGAGTGGCAAAACTTTGTACTATGAGAAAGAATAAAAACCCAAAGTGCTTCCAATTATTACTTTTTTACTGTAGTTTGGAGTACAAATGAAAGAAGGAAGAAGGAAGAGGAGGAGGCGATTGGACAAACATGTGTCTGAAGTGGTGTAGGGTTTCCTGCCTGAGCAGGAGGTTGGACTAGAAGACCTCTAAGGTCCCTTCCAACTCCATTATTCTATTCTATT
The DNA here is from genome assembly GCA_032468215.1 of Stegonotus admiraltiensis. Lineage (NCBI taxonomy): Eukaryota > Metazoa > Chordata > Lepidosauria > Squamata > Colubridae > Stegonotus > Stegonotus admiraltiensis. The sequence goes on from JANHZT010004775.1 coordinate 75,144, forward strand.
AACTATTAAAATATGAATATGGCTTGCTTGTTTACAGTGTGTATTTGTGTGTGTGATGATTGGAAGAAAGACATTCCACTACATCAGGGGTGGGTTCTACTTACCTTTACTACCAGTTTACAACGGGATCACTAAATTTAAATTGTTAAATTTAAATAGGATTTTATTGATAATACATGTTTGAACCTTGTACATTGATATGACCTACAGGTTAATCAATAAATATATACAGTATCTATGTAGAGAAAATGCCCAATAAAGTGAACGTTTGCTAAAGTTTGAGCAACAGAAATTATTTCTCCGAATGTGGGGTGGAAGGTTGTTGCTGAATGTAGCGAGTCCGTTACATGAAGGAAGTAAAGCGTATGAAATTAAATGTCATGCTTAGGAAATGGTTTAATACCAACAGTGAGTAAGACAAGATGTACAATATCCCCTGACTGTTTGGATGTAGTTATGGACAAATGCGCAAGGAATCCTTGTGGAGATATTAAGCTTTCTTGCTTGAGGAGGGGAATCAGTTGGTGGTATTCAGCCAGTTAGGACCAGTTCAGGCAAACCGGTAATGGCCACCTGAGGGTGGGGCTGTCCATCTGCCCCGGCCCTATGCCATCCTATTTAGCCATGTTTTCTAAGCCGCACACCAGGGGTAAAATGCTCCTGGTTCAGACCGGATATCCCGATCCGATAGCGATGGCAGTGGGTGGTTCGGAGAACTGTTAGCAAAAATCCCTGCCCCCTTCCCCAATGCCCAGCTGAGCCACACAATCATCAGAGGCTTTTTTTTTTAAAGCATTTTTTCTACAGCCTCTTCGGCCGAAAAAATGCTTTTAAAAGTAAAAAAAAAGCCTCTGATGAGTGCGTGGCTCAGCTGGGAACATCAGAGCCTTTTAAAAACATTTTTTTCTGCAACCTCTTCAGCCGAAGAGGTTATAGAAAAAAAAAAGCCTTTAAAAGCCTCTGGCGATCCCAGCTGAATTGCCTGATCATCAGAGGCTTCTGAAAGCACTTTTTTCTGAAACCTCTTAAGGTTGTAGAAAAAATGCTTTTAAAAGTAAAAAAAAAAAGTTGGCCACACCCACCCAGTCACATTACTCCACCACCACCAAGCCACGCCCACAGAACCAGTAGTAACAAATTTTACATTTCACCACTGGACACAACTATTTAAAAAATCAAGCCTAGAAAGGAAAGAATATAATTTATGGGAATATTGGCTAATTCCCAACATGTGTGAAGAACAAGTATGCTGTATTCCTGAAAAATGCATAACTCTTTCTTATTTTTCCTGAAATCTGTAACACTTTCTTACTTTCTTCCTTGATTCCATTATTGGCATTGGGCTTTCCTTTAAATGCAAATCCTCTTTCTGTTCATGGAAGGAATTGAGAGAAGCAGAGAGCGCCCCCCCCCCCCGCCTTTTCATGAGAAGTCCCTCTCCCTATCTACAGTAGTTTACAGAAGGTCCTTTTGAGGGCAACCTTTCCAGCCACTGTTAGGTGAGAAATAATAGCAAAAAAAATCACCTCTCTGTTTAATCTTCCCATGAGTGGAGCTCTGTAAATCCAAGGCACTTTAGGGGGAACAAAAAAGAAACATGGAAGCTGCAGTCCTCCCATTTACCTTACTACGTCTTTGAAGTGCTACAAGCCTTTGTTTTTTTCAGTCTGTGCAACATTTGTAATTCACTTCAGGAGACGCAAGAGTACACACGAAATGTTGTCAGATACTGCCTAGAAGCACTTCAGGATTGGTTTGATGCAATCAACTTTGTAGATGAGGTGGGTATGTCCTGTACATTTAATTTGATATTTGAATAATTGTATCATACCATATAATACTATCGTATAATTTTGGATTTAAATGTACTGATTTTTTTTTCTTTAGCCTACATTTCTTGGTTAACAGTTCACATTTGATATTTCTTCTGCGCAATTCAGAATTTTCTGCTAGTTAGGATAGGTAGAGGAAAAAGGACACCCCACTAGGAGGAGAAACTACGGTGGGAGGGAACCGGACTTCCGGTTGGCTCCAGAATTGAACAAGGGGCTTCCAGTTAGGGCCTTTTGTGGCTCTTTGAGTGTTTAAGGTTGCCGACCCCTGCCATAGATCCTTTTAGAAGATGCTGTGACTCGTATTGCGCGATTTGTAAAGAATCTTTACTAATGAAATGACAAATACAATCGCAAAGCTTTTTTTTTTCAAATTCTTACATGGCAGATTTTTCCTTCAAATTCATTTTTATGTTACTGATTACTTCAAAGACACATTTATTTTATGAATTGAATGTTTCAGAAAACATTGATAAGTGGGGACTCAGTGACCTTGATTTTCAGGGCAAAATTGAGTTCTGACTATGAATGTTTCCTCAAGTCCAGAAAATTGTCATAATCCCCAAATTGAATTTCTTATTAATAGTCTAATATCCTTTTTTTGCAGCCTACTCCTAATCAGGTTACGTTTCATCTCCCATTGCATCGCTACTATGCTATGTTTTTGAGTAAGGTAGGTAAATCATTTTTGCAGAGTAAAATTGGGCATTTTACAAGTAGATTACATGAGGATAAAATATGCACTTACTTTATTTATAGGCTGTTAAATGTCAAGAGCTAGATTTAGATTCTCTTCTTCCAGACCAGGAGATGTTGATGAAACTAATGGTTCATCCACTTCAAATTCAGGTAAATCTTTTCTTACCTCAGCATACTATTATGTAAACATTTGTGAGATGTCAAATAGTGATCACTGATGAAATTTCATAGAGTATTCAATTTGCCTAGGATTTACTAGAAGCAATTGATTTATATGAATGAAGGTAAATATACATGTCCCAGGATAATGTTGCAGGATCCAATCTGGGTCGGTCACCATGACCAGAGTTTTAGTTTTCCGAGCTTTTGGACTTGTGCTGGAACCCATCCTCAGGGAACTTCTCTCTAGCAGAGTGTGAGCTGTTCTGTGTATGGTACAACAGGCACTATAAATATCACAGAGAGAACAGCTATAGAGAAGTTCCCTGAGGATGGGCTCCAGCACAAGTCCAAAAGCTCGGAAAACTAAATTGTTTAGTCTAAATTGCAATTGTTTTATAGCTGAATGTATGACTCTACCTGTCCAGCTTGAATGTATTTATCAAACTCTTGTCATTATGTCAAAGCATTTTATTTTATTACGTTTCAATTTATATTTATGTTCATAAGGAGCACAGGAAAGAAAGACAAATTGCTAGATAATGCAAGTTTACAAGGAACAAAAGCAAGAGAAAATTTTCAAAGGAAATTAAATACAAGAAAAATAGGCAAGGTACTATCAGGACTACTGCTTTATTTTATTGAATATTTAAATTTATTCTAGGAGCTGAAGATGACAATCATTGCACTAAAGCATAAACTAGAAACTTAAATATGTTGCTAAAAATAACACACATAGTCAGTAGATCACAAGTTTATAATTATAAAATATAATAATGTGGAAATTGTTTTCCTTTTTTTCCACATTTGGTAGGCAAGCCTTTCTGAAATTCATAGCAATATGTGGGTAAGGAATGGCCTGCAGATTAAAGGACAAGCCATGACATATGTGCAGTCTCACTTCTGTAATTCTATGATTGATCCTGACATTTATCTGTTACAGGTAGGTCAACGCTCTCTTTGACTCCATCGTTTAGTGTTAGTACATAATTGAATATGATAACTAACATGTGTATGTGTGCTTTGTCTCTGAAGGTTTGTGCTTCTCGACTTGACCCCGATTATTTTATTTCCTCAGTTTTTGAAAGGTAAGATGCTATTATTTTGTATAAAAAAATAATTTACAGGTAGTCCTCGACTTATAACAGTTTGTTTAGTGACAGTTCAAAGCTACAACGGCATTGAAAAAAGTGACTTATGACTGTTTTTCACACTTACGACGATTGCAGCCTCCCTGTAGTCACATGATCAAAATTTGGATGCTTGACAACGAACTCATAGTTATGATGGTTGCAGTGTCCGGGGGTCACGTGAATAGCTTTTGCGACCTTCTGACAAGCAAAGACAATGGGGAAGCCATATCCACTTAATAATTGTGCTACTAACTGCAACAATTCACTTAACAACTGTGGCTAGAAAGGTCGTAAAATGGGGCAAAATTCACTTAAAATTAAAATATCACGTAACAACATAAATTTTGGCCTCTATTGTGGTTGTAAATTGAGAACTACATGTATTTATTCTGCTTGTATACCAACAAAGAGAAAAAGCCAATTAACATAAACATACATCCAGTTAATATGTCCATCATATGCATTCTTAAAATTGTAAACTGTATAGATGTGAGGAAAAGAGAGAAGCTATCTAGGCAAATTGGAAACATTCAAAATAGAGCGCTCCCAAAACTACATTACATTACATTAAAAGCATCAAGAGGGCAGCTGAGTTGCGGTGGATAAAGATTCCCACCACTGTGAGTGTTAGCACTGCATGGTGCACAGTTAAAAAAAAATGATCTTAATTTTTTCTTCTAATCACTATCTCTGACAGAACTCTGGAGTTCCATGAAACCCCAGTGGAGAAATGCTGATTTACAGAGATAATTTCTCATTAAATCTTTCAAATGAAAATAATTCATCTAGAGGCCTGTTTAGCAAGGATATTTCTATAACAGTGAAAATAATTGTGAAGATTTGGAAAGCTATTTCTCCATTGAAAACAAAACAAATGGGAACATCTCTGTCAGCTTTCCCAGATAGACAAGAGAGGAAACACGACCCAATGAGCTAATTCTACTTTAATCTAAGGCTACCTTAATAGAATCTTGTAAGTCTGAAAGTACAAATCTCCCACTGTCTCTTTTTATAGTCTCATAAGTTAGGAAGGATACTTTCAGAGTTTCTTTAACTGCCTTTATCTGCCTTTATCTGCCTGATTGTTCTCTAGGGATGTCTCCTCCTCCCTCCTCCCCAGTCAATCACATCTCATACACCTGGACATCTGCTGACATTCTTTTTCGGCCTTCTATTAAGGTGTCACCCTGTACTTAACTCCTACTTATTTTCAAACTTACGTAATCAGAAATCAGCACATTCAAGTCTTTCTTTTTGCAGCGGTCAGGAATTTATTTATTCATTCTGGGTGTAGCACAAAAATAATGGATCAAGGGTTTTCCATTTTATGGAACTTTTTACAGTTAAAACAACAACCAAGGCCATTCTCAAGAAGAAATTTCTTAAGTCAGAAACTCATGTCATTGCATAATCTATGGTTGCAGCCATCTCATAAACATTCCTCACAAATCCCTCCTCACTAGAGTTTTGCAGGGCTGCAACCGTTTAACAGCCACCAAGCACTGCAATGTTGGATCTTCATGCCTCTAAAGCACAGTTGTCAAACTCGTGGCGTCATGTTGCTGTCACATGATGTTTTTCCACTTTGCAGAGCTGGGGTGGATGTGGCCTGTGTGTGAGGCATCCGGCCCACTGGCCACCAGTTTGACACCCTGCTCTAAAGGATCTTCTGGATGTCAATCTTTGTCATTGATTCTTTCTCCCGTAGATTGTTTACAACCTAGTGGAATTGGTTACATTCCTGCATAGGTTCTACATAGAAGTATTTCTCACTTACTGACCACAATTGGTGTGGGCAATTCACTAGGTCACTAAGATGGAAAATCACATGACCATGATGGACTTACATCATTCCCCATGTGGTCATTACATAAATTACCATGTTAAATGAGACATTACGTTACCACAATTTGCAATTTTATTTCCACATTCTCCATTAACTCTGCTTTCACAAGCTGGATAGGAATCATACAAATGGCAATTACGTGACTGTTGTAAATGTGCACTGGTTGTGAAATGGCCAAATGATGATTACATAACCAGGATGCTTTGGCAGTCATAAATGCAAAGATTGGTCACACTTTTTTTACCACTAGTAATTTTGAACAATCACTAAAAAAGACAGTGAGTAAGCAACAACTACCAGTATCCCATACTTGGATATCTCAAAACATCAAATAGTACACTGGTCAGAAGGTGTCTCTTAGTTTGGTTGAAAGCATGTATCCCAATGTACATGTTATTTTGACTGATAATTTTATTTAGCAACATAGCCAACTTCTTCTACGCTGGATTTTTTTTCTTGTTCAGGGTACCTTTATAGAGGTTCCTCTTAAATTTCTTGCTCTTAGCAATGGCAAAAAGCTAAAGAGAGAAAATCGGCAATAGTTTAGTTACCTGATTTTCTTGCCTTCATAGATGTTAGGAATATTTACTTGCCCTATTCAAACCAAATTGGAAGAAACCTTCAAGGTATATCAGCTGAGTTCCATTTTCTGTAGAGTACAATGGGGAAAAATACAAGACAGGTCCAAGAAGCATAAAATGGATACTGATCTGAAAGCTTGCAAATTAAGCTAATACCGTTGTTTGGGGCCTAATTCTTTATACAATGTATAGGGCCATGATGGCGAACCTATGGCATGTGTGCCACAGGTGGCACATGGAGCCGTATCTGTGGGCACACAAGCGTTGCCCTAGTTCAGCTCCAACGTGCGTGCGCGTGCCAGCCAGCTGAATTTTGGGCCTTCCGGGCCAACTGGAAGTTGGGAAACGGGCCGTTTCTGGCCTCTGGAGGGCCTCTGGAGGGGGGGAGGCTGTTTTCACCCTCCTCAGGCTCCAAGAAAGCCTCTGGAGCCTGGGGAAGGCAAAAAACGGGCCTACCAGGCCCCCCAGCAACCTTTTTGCTGTTGTGTGCCAAAAGTGGAGGTAGCTTTTGGAGGGGGCAAAGAGGGGTGGGGTGTGGGGGACATTGAATTATGGGTATGGGCATGCATGCATGTGACCTCCCCCCCATGCTCCCCCACTTTTGGCACGCAACGGCAAAAAGGTTAGCCATCACTGGTATAGGGTATGGTGGCAGGATTTTCTATAGCTTCATAACCCTCTCAAGTTGTTAGCAAGAATAGATTTTTGGGTCGCATGAATTCAAAGGTTTCTTCAAACCCATACATTCTTATGTTTCTGAATTTGTCTTTGTTTTCCTTTTTATCCCTATAGGTTCAAAGTGGTTGATCTCTTAACAATGGCTTCCCAACATCAGAATACAGTGCTAGATTCGGAGCATGAGAGGTCAATGTTAGAAGGCGCTTTAACCTTTCTTGTCATTCTTTTAAGTCTACGTTTACATTTAGGTGAACTTGGAGTCTTTTCTTCTATGCTTTAGTTTTTAGCAGCTTATTTATGCAGGTGTGCATAACATAGACCTTAATGAATTTTAAATTATCGGGGTGGGGGCAGATAACTAATAGTAACAACAGGTACAAACTATTTGGTAACAATTTATTTTCTTATTTCTTGCAACCTGGTTAAATTCCGCTTAGCCGGCCTGGCCTAATCTCTTTTGGAAGTGTTTTAATTTGGGGTTTTAAATTTGTTTGTGCGGTCTTAAATTTCTCGGCCAACCTATTTAATATTTTTAATATGGTTTTAATTTTTGTATTATATGTATTTATCTGGCTGTTCACCGCCCTGAGTCCCGCTGGGAGAAGGGTGGTATACAAATTTAAATAATAAAAAAATTAAATTAAATTAAAATCATATGTCTTTATACCTTGGGTTAAACAGATATCCCCTTAAATGAACATTTTGTTTTATTTTTATTTACTTCAACACTGGGCCCTATCTAGGGTAACAAAATGAAATTCAGTGTAGAATAAATTAAGGTTTTACACTTAGACAGGAAAAACCAAATATATAGGTACAGATTAGGTGAAACCTGGATCAATAGCAGTAACTGTGAGAGGGATCTTGGAATCCTAGTGGACAATCACATAATATGAGTTAGAAGTGTGGGGCAATTGTCAAAAACAACCACAAATGCAATCCTAGGTTGCATTAACAAAAGGATAGAATCAGGATCACATGAGGTATTAGTACCGCTTTACAAAGGCCTAGTAAGACCACATTTAGAATATTACATCAAGTTTTGGTCACCATATTATAAAAAAAGAGGCAGAGACTCTGGAAAGAATGCAGAAAAGAGCAACAAAGATGATTAGAGAGCTGGAGGCTAAAACATATGAAGAACAGTTGCGGGAATTGTGTTTATCTAATCTAGTGAAAAGAAGGAGTAGAGGTGACATGATGATAGTGTTCCAATAACTGTGTTATTCTATTATAGTATGTATATTTTTCTTTATGTAAGATATATGTCTTCTTTTATATAGATTTTGTTATATGAGGTGCTATATGAGCAGGAACCAGGTTTTTTCCTAATTGCTTTACTGCTGTCCTTGGTGCTCTATGAACTTTTTTTGTGTTGTTGCTTGCAGATGTTTCATTACCAAATTAGGTAATATCTTCGTTGCTAGTGGGTGTGAAGTTTCTTGTTTATATACAGTAGCTTGCCCTGCCTGTGTTGGCAGGGCTGAGATGTCCTTTTTGGTAAGTGCTAGATTAGGATATTGCTTTCTGCTTGAAAACTTAAATTTTATCCCTCCATGAAAATGAGTTACAGCTAATAAAACTGATTGTTTTTAAAGGCATTAATTGTACCAAGAATACAATTGCTTGCATTTTTTTTCTTCCAGTTTTTTAAATTTTGTAATGAATTGCTCAAAGTACAGATAGTCCTTGGTTTATGACCACAATTGAGCCCAACATTTCCATTGCTAATTGAGACATTTGTTAAGTGAAGTTTGTCCCATTTTAGAACCTTTCTTGCCACAGTTGTTAAGTGAATCACTGCAGTTAAGTTAGTAACATGATTGTTAAGTGAAGCTGGCTTCTCCATTGACTTTGCTTGTCAGAAGGTCGCAAAAGGGAAGCACATGACCCCAGGAGAATGCAACCGTCATAAATATGAGTCAGATGTCAAGCATCTGAATTTTGATCATGTGCCTATGGCAGTGGTAGGCAAACTTGGCTTTCACATCCTGTGGACTTCAACTCCCAGAATTCTGGGAGTTGAAGTCCACAGGGTGTGAAAGAGCCAAGTTTGCCTACCACTGGCCTACGGGGATGCCGCAACGTTTGTAAGTGTGAAAAATGGTTCTAGATTACTTTCTAAGTGCCATTGTAACTTTGGACAGTCACTAAATGAAGTGTTGTGCCTTACTTTATTGATTAGCCCTTGGGCCATATCAAAGTGCAGAGTTCCAGATTTTATTACTAAAATCCGATAAAAACAATTTAAAATGGAATTGGATAAAATACGATTTAAAATGAAATTGGTTTAAAATGATAGCTTTGATTAGCCCATAGGCCATATCAAAGCACAAGGTGCAAACACTTATCGCCAATAAAATCTTATACAAACAATTTAAAGTAAGAGTAGGGTAAAATACAGTGGGGAACTACCTGTACCTTGGAGTTCCAAGCTAGTGCTTTGAAGTTGCTGAAAGAGACATTAAATCTACTTTATCCAGTCAGGTATCCCACAGATGTAGGAAACTACCCCTCTTTGGCCAGGGAGAGGTGACCAATAGAAAGAGGTCCAATTTGCATGTCTCCGTTGTTAGCCTCACACATCCGAAGATGTCACGCCACGCCAAACGAGGTGCTGCTAACTCGCTTGCTCCTATCCCAGGGGTAGGCAAACTTGGCTCTTTTACACCTTGTGGACTTCAACTCCCAGAATTCCTAAGACAGCTTGGCTGAC
>JANHZT010004777.1:65598-76081 GCA_032468215.1 Stegonotus admiraltiensis
TCCATCCAGTCATTTTTCAACACTGCCATCTGAAAGTGAATGAAGTGAATAATAGTTGACTTAAGGCTCCTTGAGAAAAACCTGCTGAAGGAAACCTGGTCTGATCAGATCCTGAAATGCAGAGATAGGATCAAAAGTTGCTGGGCATAACAAAGCCTACAGGAATAGCACCGATCCATGAAGATACCATAACTCCATTCTGGCAGATTTTAGCTAGAAGAACATCTGTGATATTTGTCTTTGGTTCATCTTCTGACTTCCTACCGAATTTACTCCTTCAGACACTGCTGCCCCAGTAATCTTATTTTTGTGTTGTGACCTGATTTGTGTAATGAGATTAGCTTGACAGATTTATACAGGAAAGAAGCCGTTGCTCACAAGACCAGAGTTATACAGAGTACTGTATAACACCAACATTTTTGGTGTTATACAGTAACTATGTGAGAGCATTTCAGCTTTTTCCTCCTTGGGTGCTTTCCAGCTGTATGGACCTCAGCTGCTAGGATTCTCAGTAATGGGCATTATTAAGCTGTTACCAAATGATGTAATGACGGTATTTAAAGAGAATTAAGTGGAGATTTGGAGGATAAAGCTATAAATGGGGACTAGTCAACATGGCTATATATTATCTTTAATGTCAGAGGTAGCATAACTTAAAAGACCAATTTGTAGGGAAACTGCTACAGACAGTCCTAGTTTAATGACTGCATTGATTAGTGACCCTTTCCAGTTACAATGATGAAGAAATAATCTTACAAACAGTAAATCAAAGGAAAGCTGAACTAAGATCATAGGTACAGCTGCAGTTTCACGTTGTGACCAGTTTGCTTAACGACCAAGTTGCTGCCCCCAGATGTGGTGTTCCATTAGGATTACCTGTACTGAATTTGTGCGGTTGACTTTTAGTAGGTTACTTAGGGAACAAAAATCATAGCCTTTCATATGATATAGCATGTTGCTCCTTATGTTCTTCATGTAGCAAGAAGGCAAGGATAATAGATTGTGGAGAAAATTGGTTGCTTAACGGAGGTTCAAATTAATGCCAGGCTTGCAAAGGGCATTTATGACCTTTAAAGCACTTTCAACTGTTGCAAAACATAATTTCTTCCACTGCGATCACATGATACTCATCTGGATCAGTAGTGGTTTTCATTTATCTTTGCTACAGGTGAGCATGCATGTGTGCACTAGGGGTGGGTTCTACTTACCTTTACTACTGGTTTGCAATGGGACCGCGTGGATGCTCTTCTGTGCAAGCGCAGCAGTTTCTGTGCATGTGCAGAAGCATTTTTATGATGTCAGGGTTAGTGGGTGGAGCCTCCCGCCGGTTTTACTACCGGTTCTATAGAACCAGTGTGAACCGGGGGCAACCCACCACTGGTGTGCACGCTTGCTTCACTCGCGCGGGGTGCTTCTGCGCATGTGCAGAGTGTCCGTGATGACATCTGGGTGGGCGGGCGGAGCCTCCCGCCACCGCCACTGGTTCGCCTGAATCGGGGTGAACCGGTAAAAACTCATCACTGATCTGGATGCTTGGCAACCTGTTCACTCTTACAACCAATTCTAAACTGCCCTGAAATCATGTCATCACCATTTTGCAATCTTCTTTACCAGTATCCCCAAAAAGTCAATGGGAAACTTATCAGTTAATGACTGCTTTGCCCATTGACCAAGATTTCGGTCTCAGTCATGGTTAAGCAAGGACTATGTGTAACTTCATATTTGGGGCTTGAGGATTTACAAACCATTTTAATCGAGTTTCCTATTATTTTACCTCAAAGCAATAAAAAAAAACATCGACACAATTGGTAGAAAAAATCTCTTACTTTATATTTATCGCCTTTTATGAATACATCTTTTGAATAACTGGTAACTTCCACCTGTGTGCATAAATATAGTTACTATATCCTACTAAACTCTGCTAAATTGAATGAATGGACACTGAGCAAACTTGAATTGGGCTTTCCTATTTAAGACCAAAGGAATTTTATTAAAATGACTATATTAATACTTGAAAAAATGGTTAACTCCCTCTCAATCAATTTATTTAGAAAGTGTTCTGACTGAATTATCAGAAAGATCCTGTTGGAAATTCTTGAAATGCAATACAAAATTGGATTGATCCTCATCTTTGGCTACAAGGCAATTCATGTGTCGTTAATATTTGAATGACAGGATGCTCAATTGATTTGCATTCATTTTTTATTATGATTTATTCATAGTCTCTTGTTAAAAATATTCAAGCATTACAACTGCATCACAGCAGCTTAGATATTAATTTGCTTGTCACACGAAGGAATGTGATGGTTTTTTTTAAAGGCCTGTGGCTGTGACAGCCAAATCATGACAGATAATGCAGTTAAAAAGCTTTGCTATCTAGACTTTATAGAGTCGGACCACCTTATAAATATAATTAAATAAATAAAAATAAAATAAATTTTTGACCCCTTCAACTTCCCATCCAAGTAATTTTTAATGCCTATAGGAATCCCTCCTCCCTTTTCATTAAAATATTGTAGAGGTAGAATACATATTTTTTTCTTCAATTGTGTTCGATTCTTGAAGTTAGCCAGAACAAGTCTCTATAGTTTTGTGGCAAGATTTGAGAAGTGCTTTGTCATTGCCTTCTTCCAATGCTTGAGAGAAGATGACCTGCCGAAGTTCACCCAAGTGGCTTTCTGCCTATGGAGAACTTAAAACTCAACAGTCTCCCAATTTTAGCTTAATGCCTTAAAGCCAAAGTAACTCTTGCATTAAATGTATATAGCCAAGCAAACTAGGTACATTTTGCAAATAACATTTGGACATTTTGATGCTTGTTGGTCGCTTTTGTCATATAAAACAAAGGTAAAAGTTGTCATCTGAACATGGTATATTGCTCTTTGTTTGATTTTTCTGGATGTACTTGGTTCTAAAATCCAGATTTGCAAGAATAATAATTAATGCCATTTGATATAATTACATAATGGAAGCCTGAGTCCTCATATTTTTTTTAAAAAATCCTTAACGTTTACCCTATACAGAACAAACATGCTGGATTAGTTTTTACATTAAAAATGGTTTTGAAATTTCTTTCAAAGCAGAAAAGTAAGGTGATATCATTATTGGGTATTTCAGTTACAGTGCTAGAAGGAAAGTTGGCCACGGTAGAAGATCCTGAAAGAGAAGAGAATAAGTTAGCTGAATCAAACTGTCACCCTAAAAGTATAACCAGCTAAAAGTATCTTAGTTTACTGCACCTCTATTACTCACTTGTGTGTTTGGAAGGCAGCTGATCTTGTACTTGTAGTTGTTCTTCTCCTTCAAACACTTACCTTATTTTAAAAAGTCTTCCCTGTCAGGTATTTAGCACTGTTTTTCTTGGCCTGTCTGAACAAAGGCAGTCCCGCCAGGAAGGTTAATTTTCGTAAGATTATAAACGAGTATCCAGAATAATACTGGAGGAAGTTCTCCAAAAACAGAAGCCATTCTGAAGCCATCCTGTTAAATCCAGACTCCCAGATGAGTGCATTGACAGAGAAATACCGACACTGAATTTCCACAGCAGCTATCACAGGTAGTGTAAGCTTATTTTTTTTTAACCTCTCTTAAATGAATCCAAATATTTTATTACTGCAAACAAATAAATAAATAAAGTTTATTTGCATGCAGTGTATGTTCCTCACAAGTTCAAACTATAAGAGTTTGTCTGATCAAACAATGCACTGCAATGTTGAGATGGCCAAAGAGTATGTGTGAATGTTGTGTCATAGCAACTTACGGTAATACAGTGACATCTCACCAATGGTCAGCTGACTCCTGCAGCTTCCTAATTTTAGTTAAATACCAAAGGAAAAACCCTGAAGCTATTTTCTCATTGGGCTATTTCAGAGTGTGGCGTATGTGGGCAGCCACGGAGGATTCAGAACAGTGGTGGGATTCAGCCGGTTCTCTCTGGATCGCACAAACTGGTAGCGGTGACAGCGGGAGGCTCCATCCACCTGCAATGCACAACTACTGCACATGCTCAGAAGGCAGTGTGCATGTGCAGAGGTCGTGCATGCGAGTGAAGCGCTCACATTTGCAAACTGGTAGGAAGGTAAGTGAATCCCACCTCTGTATCAGAATGATTAAAAAAAATCTGCTAAAAAAATTAGAAAGTTCCAGTGTCATTCTCTTCTATGCTAACAATACAGTAAACTTAAACAAACCCAAAACCCTACTGACCTATCATTACTTTTCATGGTAGTAAGGAAAGGAGAAGGTTTCTTTCTTTTCTTTTTTGCAGAAATGCAATATGAACTTGTCAAATGGTGCAATTTTGAAATCATAGCTTTGAGTCCATCCATCCATTCTCCATCCGTTAGAAAGCACATTGTTTACCAGATTTATCTTTAAATCAAGAGCATGTCCTTGTCATAGGTAAGCCTAGGAAAAGTCTGCACTTGTGCTATGGAAACTAAATGCACAACTCAAATGTTAGAATTGTTCAGGAAGGGTCCCCCTATCAGGAGCGGATGGAGAAAGATTATTTCAGTAACTTTCAAAATAGCTTTTACAAGGCCCAAATTCTGCAATCACTTAAATGAACATATTTGCTGACAACTTTATAACTTATTGCGGTTCAACATTTTAAATCGTAGAAAATTGCTGTCACTTTATGTATTTATAATCATATTCAGCACAATACAGGAATCATCCTGGAAAATCTCGTTCTTTCATCCCCAAATAAATTATTCCTTCTATCTCACAGGATCCTTTTCTTACCTTTCCCGCCCTCCTTTGAATTATTGCCTCATTTCATCAGCAGTGACCAGAAATCTCACTTATAAAATGATTTTATTTTTTTTTCATAATTTAGCTGAACCAACACAAAACTGAATACTGTAAAGCAACAAAAAAAGTTGAAACATTTTAAGTTTTGTTCAGTATTGACTAAATAAGGCTACTACACTCCCTCCAAAAAAAAAAACAGAAGGAAAAAAGGAAAAAAGAAAAGAAAAATAATAACAGTAGAGTGAGGGATCTGGCACTCCAATTCTTATTATACAGGTGAAGTATCTACCATCATTTATTGCATGACATTTTAAGTCAGACCTTGGTCATTTATAGTGCAGTCAGTTCATAATACTTTTCAAGTGGCTGGGCTTTAATTGCTACCTGGACACTGATCAGAACTTTTACAGTGAAGTAAGACCATCATCACACATGTTTTATTCATAGACACTGTCACCTATAATTCATGATTTCCTCGACTTGTGCAATAAAATAATATTGAAAACTGGGAGAGGTCTTGATTAAATGAACTATTTTCCCCCATACCTCTTATCTATGATTGTTTGAACAATCCCTATACATTTTTCTTTAGTAGCATAGAAATAGCATAATACTAAAAGTTAATTGGAGTATTTAGGTAGTATACTACAGTGGACATTGGGAATAACTTTAATATTGACAAATATTTTGGGGGAGAAGAAGTAAGCCCATTTCCTGACCTAATCATATCACTATGAGCCAGACTTATAGACAATAGGAGATACTATATTTGAAGGTATCAATGCTTTTCCTCTTTTTTTTCCTTTTTGAAATACCACTTTCCTTTAACTTTTTTTTCTACTGTAATATTGAATAAGGGAGTTTTCAAAAATGTGATGTAAAAAAAATATATATCTTGATCAAGGAGCAAGCTGGCCTTTATACTAAATTAGGAAGGGGGGAAGGTGGCATGGCAGGGAGATAGAAAGAATGCAACTGAGTATGGAAAGTAATGACTATTCAACTATTTTACACTGTTTTACTGGCATTTAAAAGACTATCACTCCCTTCCGAGGGGAAAAAGAAAAAGGAAAAAGAAGAGGAAGGAAAGAAAACAAAAAGAAAAGAAACAAAGAAAAGAGGAAGAAGAAGAAGAGAAGAGAGAAAGGAAGCCTTTTGACAGTGTAATGGTTGAATGCATTTATGTAATATAAACACCATTATTCTTTGCTTTTCTACAGATTCCTCTCTGGTCATGCTTTACATCCAGAATGTCCCAATGGAAGAAAGCAAACTACATCAGTCACTTCAGAGACAACTGAAGTAATAAAAACAACAACTCAACTCTGAACCTTTTTGTCATGACCGTCCACGTTAATTGTTAAATAGGATTTTCTACAAATATACAACATATAAAAACTGTTAAATATATAACTTTAGGCTTTTCAAAATACATTTAATGATCTCTTTCAAACAAGTGTTACTTTCCCCTCTCCCCCCACCTTCCCCCTGGATTTGCTTTCTGGCGCTAAATGTATCGGATGAGACATAGGCCACAGATGACCAAACATGCTCTTTGCAAATACTGTATTATCCAACTTTTAACGATCAAAGAATGGAACCATAGAAGAGGCATGTTGAACTGGTTAAACTTAGAATGATTTTAGTACGATAAGTCAATCTAAGCACAGAGTAAAATGGTGCGTAGACAGTTTGTCTTGTTTTGAATCAAAAGTTCTGTTTTCTTCTTTAAGATTGGTCATAAACTCTCCATGTTCCCTTGTGATTTTTAGGGTACTTTTTTCCAAGAGGAGCTCCAGCTTCTTCTGCAGTGTCCCATAAAGGCTTTTGCTGGAAAGTAACGTTTCCTCACAGAATGAACTGAATTTGTACAGGGTAGTTTTCATACTGTTGAATCTAAACAATCTTGTTAACAGTAACATCGTGTCCACTTTAAAATAGATTTTGCTCTTTGGTCTATTGTATATACTGAAACATAAGAAAATAAAAGCAATTCAGGCAGTCTAGGGCACAAGAAAAATTGTCTTCTATACCTTAGTGTCCTTCTGTAGACAAAACAGTCTTCTCTAAGGCTGGTTGGGATGAGTACTCTTCAGTTTAGTTGACTTTTCAGATTATTGTAACCACAGATCAAGTCCAGCAGGAACGTAACTCAGATGCAATATTAACCGTGAACTTGTGGTTTTGATTGTTGTATTGCTAACGCCCAAGCCTTTCTCTTAGATCTTGATTCCTTAGTCCAACTTTCTTTAATAGGGTAGAACAGACTTTTAGCTCATAATGTAGAACTATGCCTTCTTCGATGAAATACAGAGAAATAGACAGTTGAATTGATGACATAAAATGGATGATGATCCACAGCGATGAAACTTGATTAGGGAATGTAGCTCACACCGAGCCTAAAAACGCCTACAAGATTTCTTCGTTGCTGCATTTGTCAGGAGACCTGTAATTCAGTAAGAACAACTGGGTTAATATCTTTATTTTAAATTTTATGAATAAATTAAATACTTACTGATTCCCATCCTTATAACTTTTATTGCAGTTTACCTTCTCTGACCTTAAACAAGTTTTAAGAAAATATAACAGCACGGTTTAAAAAGATGAGATGTAGGCTACCTATTTTATACATAATTTAGGGATATTGTAAAATGCAGAATTCTTTGATCCATGTACAATAGATAAGTACCTGGATTTATATCAGATATTTTTCCTTCTGTTTTCAAAATGTAAGCTTATGTTTTCATTATTCCAGAGGCTAATTTAATCAATGCTGCCCTCTAGTGATATTGCTACTAATCAGGATAGCCACGATCAATATTGCCATATTGTTATACATTAATATATAGAAAAAAACTAATGAGGAAAAAAGTAGCCATAAACTTGTAAGCTAAACTAAAACACAACAACATTTTCCAAAGAGAGATGAAATGGGAAAATCTGGGTGATAGTAGGAAAATAATGGCACTCTCACGCACATACACACACGATTTAAAGATTTAAAAAGTCAAAGAAATGAAGATTTTGGGAAACAAAATAAAATTATACATAGGTCATGCAAATGTAATACATATATGTTGTAAATATTAAATATTAAATGTTTCTTTTTACATTTTCATATTTTCTCAACATTTAGAATATTTTGCTTTGATGGACTAGAAAGTAAGAAAAAGAATTACTAACAAGGAAGATGAAGAGCAATGTTTAATTGCTCAACTGCAGAAAAATATTAATTAATTGTTTTTTAACCTGCCTACTTGAAAAAAACATCCTCCTCCAACAGCTGTATATGAGTATATGCACTTATGTTTTCCAATATGAGCCGTAAGGTTTATTTGAGAATTCTCTTTTTTTCTAGAAACAAACAAACAAAGAAACAAACAAACAAACAAACAATACTCCAGAACATTTGAACAGCCTTTTCCTTCTCAGACTAATAGTCAGACTCCAAACTACTTGGCCTCAGACAGGATGAAAGCAAAAAACCCAAAAAAACCAGGTTGCAAATTGTGTATTTTATGTATAGAAATTTTGCAAGCAAATATACGCAGTCCCCTCTTGGCTAGTGACCTTTCCCTGTCTATATCTCCTTTAATAGTACAACATTAGCCCATATCAAGGAGATATTAGGTTATGAAATCAACATTACGAGAAAATATAGTTCAAGCCATTCTTAGTTTCAAAATGTTTATGAAAAAAATAACATTTTTATTATGAACGGACCCATACCGTAATATTTCTTGTATCTCCTCCAAATATGACTTATGACATTTGAGACATGCTTTGATATTTCTTTGATATTTCTTGTTTATATATTTAGGAAAAATTGGGATTTTTTTTTTAAACTTGCTTGTAGAGGAACATGTTAATAATCAAATAATACTGTTAAAGAACAAGTGACTATTGTTTTTTAAAAAAAAATCATTTTTATTTTTATTATTTTAAATTAAAAGAAAAAAAAGAAAATAAAAATGCTATGATTTAAATAAACAGAACTTTAAATAAAAATTGTACAGTTAGAGCTCAAGATACTGTTGATGAAGAATTTGTTGTCGTTGTGAACAATCACAATGTTCAACCATTTCCCTCCCTTCTGTCCATTTTATAGGAATAATATCCATGAATAATTATCACATATTTTATGAATAACTTTATGAAATCTGTTTAGTTAGCAAGACTACTTTTATATCAAATAGTACTTCCCTCCCCCTCCTTCCTTGTGCTTTTCACAAACCATTTTCCACTCTTTTGGAAATTTGCTATAGGAATTGACTATTCGGTTTGTTGCCCATGCCTGATGATGTGGGCTGGGATGAGAGGGACTGGCCCAAAGTACCCAGCCGACTTTCATGCCTAAAATGGGACTAGAATCACAGTCTCCAGATTACCAGCATTTGCCTTAACCATTAGACCAAACTTTTCTCTAAATTCTTCCTAAAAATTATACTTTCCAAACTTTAAATGTGAAATAGACAAAGCACTCACCGTTAAACTTCAATACTGTATAATTTTGCATTTAATATTTGATAGAAATAATTTTTATTTGCTTATCCAATGGCCTGACATATTTATATTTTTGAATTAAGAATAAGGAAAATCATATCTAAGTGATCAACAATATTGTTTCAAAGAATAAATTAATACGTACAAAGATCCATACATTCAATAGATTCCAACATGTAAAAGAGAGCACTGATTCTACAAAATGGTGTTTAAAGAAAGACATTTGTTTTTCTATCACTAATCTATTTCCGTGTTGGAAGCACCAAAGCGCTTCCATGGTTTTGCCAGTGACATCACCGTTGCTTGTAGGATTCCCAGTTGGGGGTTCCTTTCATGTCCCCATTAATAAGCCAATTGAAGTGCTACCTATTTCCAGTGGTGAAATTCATTTTTTTTACTACCATTTCTGTGGGCGTGGCTTGGTGGGTGTGGCAGGGGAAGGATACTACAAAATCCGCATTCCCTCTCCACTCCAGGGGAAGGATATTGCAAAATCTCCATTCCCAACCCACTCTGGGACAGCCAGAGGTGGTATTTTCCGGTTCTCCAAACTACTCAAAATTTCCGCTACCATTTCTTCAGAATCTGTGAGAACCTGCTGGATTTCACCCCTCCCTATTTCTCTATTTGTATTACATACTTTTGAACTGCTGGGTTGGCAGGAGCTGACGCTCGTTCTTTGAATGCGGCCCTGCAAATTCTTAAATCAGCATCCTCACCATATGAGCTATCACATTCCTATTTATTTTCTCTAATATGGTAAAGTAGCAGATGTATAAAAAGTGGATGTTAGAAACTCTCACCATCAGATTCTGTGTTTTTGCAATTTGCAAAATATCTGGAGTTTCTTTCTATTGTATTGTTTTACAACCTTAGATTGAAATATAGAGAGAAATATACATTTTTTTTGTTCTTGTTCTCTGATCAAGTTCAGAGATCAAAATGACTAAACAGTGGTTGAAACTAAGAAAGGAGGGTGGGGAGATTATTCAGCCTTTAGCCGAATTTCTTTTTAATAAGATGGATGAGACCAGAAGTGGGTTTCAGCAGGTTCTGACCAGTTCTGGAGAACCAGTAGTGGAAATTCTGAGTAGTTCAGAGAACCGGTAAACACCACCTCTGACTGGCCCATCTATTCTCTGCCTCCTGAGTCCCAGCTGATCGGGAGGAAATGGGGATTTTGCAGTAACCTTCCCCTGGAGCGGGGAGGGAATGGAGATTTTAC
>JANHZT010004778.1:45871-57338 GCA_032468215.1 Stegonotus admiraltiensis
TGTGTGTGTGTTTTTTTATATATATATGTATGTATGTTTTTTTTTATGTTTGTATGTGTATATATATATATATATATATATATATATATATATATATATATGGAAGTCATCAATTGACTAAAGCCAGGATAGGTATTGAGAGTTGAAATTGAAGAGAGAAAAAATGGTAAGGAAGCATGAATTAACAAATTAAATGAAGGAACAATAGGTAACTCAAAGGTCTATAACAGTGGTTCCGAACCTTTTTTTTTTGGCCGTGCCCCACCTAAGCATCTCTAAAATCCTAATGTCCCGCCCCCCATGACATATATTTTTTTCAAATCTTGTCTATGCATATATTAAAAAGTGTTGCTAAGGTCTAGACTCTAGACTAGACACCACACATTTTTGAATTGCCCCCATTAAAAATCGAATTGTCCCCCTGTGGGGCATGGGCCCCACGTTCTATACTGGTCTATAGTATAGTAAGTTTCATGTTTATAATAAAAAACTGAAATGGTAAGGATAAATCCTAACTGGGCATTTCTTAGCAGCATCAAGAGTAGATGTTGGATAGGAATGGACATCGAAGTAATAACAATTAGGAAAAAAGCAAAATGCTTCCAGGAAGAGAAGGCATGAGTACCTATATGAAAACAATATTAGAAGATAGACCAACGGAATGGAAGGAAAGTAGACATAAAATAAGAAGGAAGATATCTAGTATAGAAGTACAATAAATCTTAATGTCCATGAAAACTGCTGAAAAGGAAGTAATAAAACCTGTGGGAATATTTTTTAAAGTGACAAGACTGCATATGTAAATAGTGAAACTGGATAAATAGTAAAATATGGATTTGTTTGCTTTATGGAGTGATTTTAAAATTTGTTAACGTGTGAAGATTCATCCATTATTCTGCCTTGAGTGACGTACAATAAATCTTGAACTATTTTGTGCATCCTTTCAGGCATTGGAAAGGTCCTATTAGTTTTCTCAAGGCAAAACATTTACAAAACCTTCTCACTTCTTTAAATTTACTCCTCTGACCATTCCTTTTGCCCTTCTTTGTCCCTGTTCAAAAGGAAGACTAGGCTTGGAGAAAGGCAATTCACAGAATGGCTCAAGGAGACCCTCTCCTAAGCCTGTTTCTAATATTACTATGAGTGGAAAAATACAGATGGGAAAAGTAATAGTGAACTAAGGAAAAATGGAATAAGCCCAAGAGAATGATGAAAACCTCACCTCTAATAAGGCTAGTACATGAGTAAGGATTTCTTCCAGTTAATGGAAGGCCTAATATGAATTACTTAAGCAAAGAGCTCTTTACTGGTATTTCAGCTTTGAATGATTCATTTCATTTCCCCCTTTTCAAATGCTTGGCCACATTTGCTAAATCCAAACAATAGTTTTAAAGCCAAAATACTGTCCAGTGTGTTAGATGAGTTACTAAATATTTAACTGTGTGAAAAGTTCTTACTTTGTTTGTTTTATTTATTTTTACTTTGATTTATTTTCTGAAGCTTCACAGTGGGTTGGTTTTAAAAAGCTTAATGTCAGGGGTAACATGTCCCTCTACAATAGTACTATATTTAAAAAAAAAAACAACCTAAGTAACTATAGAATGAAAACAATAATTACATAACTCAGTTTTACCCAAAATTTTCTGAGATTTATCTAGCTTTATATTTCTAAAAGTTAAGCCTGCAAAATGGGTGGGGAGAAGGAGAAGCATAAAGGGAGAGAGAGAGAAAGAGAATATAACCCTAAATTAGTTAAACTATAGCCCTTGGATCTCAGCCTCATTTCACCCTCATTTATTTTATTTATTTATTTATTTGATTTGATTTGATTTGATTTTTATACCACCCTTCTCAAACAGGACTCAGGGCGGTGTACAGCCAAAATAAAAACATAGCATACAAAATTTAAAAACAATTTAAAAAATATTAAATAGTTTCAGCTCACAATTTAAAATCCCAAATAAAATCAATTACAAATTTAAAACCGAAAAATGGGATTAGGCCAGCCCGGCTAGATGAAATAGGTGAGTTTTAAGGGCCCGATGAAAAGTCCGAAGGTCCGGGATCATAAGTATCTCTGGGGGTAGGTCATTCCAGAGGGCGGGTGCCACCACAAAGAAGGCTCTCCTCCTGGGGGTCACCAGCCGACATTGTCTGGCCAATGGCACCCTGAGGAGCCCCTCTCTGTGCGAGCGTACTGGCCAGTGGGAGGCTATTGGCGGCAGAAGGCGGTCTCAAAGATACCCGGGCCCTAAGCCATGGAGCGCTTTAAAGGTAGTCACCAGCACCTTGAAGACGCCCAAGTTGCGAGCCCTCTCTGTGGGGGCCAATGACTCGCCCCCAATAACCAGCGATGGCACCAACTGGCTATATCGGAACGCCGGAAGCCACAGCCACTAGGTCTTGGAAGGGTTGAGTGATTTTCAAATTACAGTGTGATTTGAAAATCACACTGTAAGTGATCAATTAAAAGAATAGCAAGCTGTTCCTTACCTCTTCAAATGCAGGTGGGGGAAAGAAAAGAAACAAGTGTTTTTCAACGTCACCAGCTTTAAGATGTGTAGACTTCAACTCTCAGAATTCTCCAGTCAGTATA
Organism: Stegonotus admiraltiensis; assembly: GCA_032468215.1. Lineage (NCBI taxonomy): Eukaryota > Metazoa > Chordata > Lepidosauria > Squamata > Colubridae > Stegonotus > Stegonotus admiraltiensis. The sequence continues at coordinate 48,468 of JANHZT010004778.1, forward strand.
CATTTTAAAAGGAGGAAAAGAGATTGAACCCTATTTATTTTGGCTCTGGTTCCATCTGCCACTTGTTTCAATCAATTTTTAGTTAATTTAGTTCAATTATCGTCTGCCAGTTTATTTGTAAAGTAAATGTGCTAAACCAATAATGAATAAAAGAAGTAAGGGAAGGAGACCCAGTAGTTAATGGTTCCATAATTTGCTGTTGTCTTGTTTTTGGTGCCTTGCCTTTCTCAAGGCCAGAGTCAGTTAAGAGCTGCAAGACATGCGCACATGTGCTATGCTGGTGAATCCTGCACTCAGAATACAAAAAGTTCAGTAGCTTTTTGGAATTTTTTTATTCCCCAGCTCCTCCTCCCCCACCCCAAAATAAAATATCTTGCATTTAAACTGGCCAAGTCTCAACATTGGTGCAAAATCAGTTATGAATATAAATGGAAGCGCCTTTCCTATAATTAGATACTCAAGAACTTGGATAGGTTGTTAGGATTGGTTCATTTCATTAGTTGCCTTCTGAATCATTGCCCAAATTAAAATGTAGTTTCTAGCCAAAACATTATTAGAGATGCCTGGGTTAATATAATATATTATATACCTCCCTTCTAAGAGAACAGAGTAGGAAGAGGGAAGAGCACTATTCCCTCTTGTTAAAAACTTAAAACATTTTTAACAAGAGTTTATTCAATGAGTTATCACAAGGTTTTTCCTTAAAAATATTTTTTTCCATGTTCTCTTCCTTTAAAATGAGATTTTAAATTCTAAAACTTTCTTTGAGATGGCATGGGTTTCAAATGGAATATTAAAAAAGCAGGCCTTTAGAGCCCTGAGTGATGACATACCTGCTGAGATCTAAGCAGACATCAGGAGACACACAGAGAGAATGGCTCCTTGCAATCTTCACTGGAACATAACTCATGAAGGATTGTATCAGTGACAGTTTCAAGGGTCTATGCTGTTACTTGGGTTGGTTGGGATGATTCCTGTAAGTGCTAGTGGTAGGTCCTAGTATTTGTTCAACAATTCACCCTTATCAACCCTGAACTATTTCTAGTTTTACATTTTGTTTTAAAATGATGCTTAAAAAACCAGCTCCTCTCTGATTGACAGCACAGTGCTCCTTACATGAAGGGTTGCTTACATGTAATGGAGCTCTGGACAGATTTACAGGGGTCTGTGGAGCTTTAAAAGATTATTGTTCACAGACATTAAGGAAAGAAATTCCACTTTGTAATTATTTTACTTGGCGGGTTTTTTAAAAAAAGAAGTTCGGTGCAATAATGCATTAAATCTTCTGGGAGTGGCAAAATGCTAATCAAACTACATTTTCATATTTTACTATTGAATTTTAGTCATTGCCATGGAAACCACAATGCATATCTAGCAGTACACGCACTGTGACATTTTAAATAATATTTCTTGCTATATTCCACTGTCATTTTGGAGAGGAAGTATTTTTATGCTAATTTTAGATCTGATGCAGTGAAAATACAGTATATATCCAGATAGTGTACTTTAAAATGTAACAGCAAATGATTAACTAAAGAAGCTTCTTGTGATGCTAACATTTATTTTTACATTTCATGTAGCTGATAATGTATATGTAATATTTACTTTTTTATATATAAAGCCCACTCTTATGTTTAAAAGCTTCCAGAGCAGATCTTGATTAAGCTGAATTAAGTTAACAGGTTTCATTTCAAACAGGTAATTCAGGGTGTATTATTTTTTAAAAAATTAACAGGGAATATGAGATGCATAGAGAAGACCAAACCAAAGTCAGTGGCCATGTTATGAAATGTGTAGATTTCTTTTAATCTGGTTGAGTGGAAATCTAGGATTGCCAATTTAATGCAGTTACTGAATTCTGCAGTCCATAAATAGAGGTATCACTTCAACTTCCAGCAAATTGTCCTCCCCAGGATCTAAACTGATTTAGTCATTGATTTTATATCTTTCATTTCCTTTGGGAAAGGAGGGATACAAATGAATCTCCCTGAGTTATCTCGTAGCAGAAATGTTGTGAGACAGGTTGAGCTCAAGAAAAATAACTGGACCTAGGTTACCTGGGTGTCCACAATCCCATGCCAATCCAAAAATCAATATATTATGCAGGCTAATTTATATTGGACCATGCCCTATGGGATGAGTTTTAAGGGAGATTAAAATTGGTAGACAATATCATTTTTTGCATTGTGTACTAATTATTTTTATGTTAAGTAAATAATAACAACCAACCTCAGGATGCCAAGCATTTCAACTTCCTATTTTTGTTCCATTGTTAGCTATCCAGCATTCCTTGCTGCTTTCCCTTGGCTCTAGTAATTGCAGCTGGCTTGTTCCAGGGTTTTTCTGTTAAAGTAATTTGAATTTTCCCAAAGATATGTTGCATCTCCAAGTTGGATTGTTAATCCTTATTTCTGTCCTTAGCTGTCATTCCTTTGCTATCATTCCAGTGTGGTCACAGCATGAGATATGACTGTTTACAGTTGTATATTTTATTATCCAGAGAGAAGACTGGCAGAAGAATGAAGAGTCATTAACAGAAACTATTTTTCCAGAGCTCTCTAAGAGTTAGCTGAGGAAGTAACTTTGTGTCTGATTTAAGATTTTTTTTTAAGAATCCAGTCTCCTTTAGAAACCATCCTTATCTGCTGTTTAAACAAAACAGCAACCCCTCCATAAAACTGACTTGAATAAGCCCCAGCATGCTTCTTTACATTGAACATGTGTATATCTTGTATTTGCTAAATTTTTGCCTTCTGTCTCTCAACAGAAATTTGAGTTAGACAGGTGAGACTGGGCCATGCTTCTATGTCTGTTACCTTTCAAACTTCCCAAGCCCCTTGTTTACAAGGATTTCCCAATATAAATATCCACCAAATCTAAGTTCTACTTTATTTGTTGATGTCTCTTATGATCTTAACATTTATTGGGTTAACTGCCAAAGGAACTTTGGGTGGTATAGAAAGAATGAAATAAATAATGGAATAAATACCATGTTTTGCTTCTTTATTTGTAGTTTTATATCCTGCTTTTCCATTAAGAGGGAGTTTAGTGTTGCGCTTAGACTTACTAGACACCCAGCAAAAGGAGGGCATGCCTTTTTCTTTGTCTTTACACATTGTCTGCCTTTTTGACAATTTACCATGTTATTGTTGTTCTTCAGACTATTTTAACAATACTAGTCATTGAAACTGGTCACTTTCTTTCTGTCCCTCATCTGCTGTCTAAATTTACATTATTTATTTCCAGAATCCAGCAATCGACTTCAATCCAATCCCTTCAAATCTGTGATCTATAATCTATAAATCACATGACTCATACATTTCTATGGTGAAATTTGCAAAGTTTGCCTTCATCAATCCTATATTATTACCAGCACATATTTTTGAAAACTAATATTTGTTCTAAAAATATTGAAATTGAAAAAACAGTCTGGTGCTGGAAAAAGTAATTTCATATACCTGTAGGCCTAAGAACATTTTTTGTGGGTTTTCACTGTAATTTTCCTCACAGATGCCAAGAAATTTAACAGTGTCTTTTTTTCCGCCATTTGTCCTTCTTTTCAATTGTCCATGTCCTCCTTAGTCTGTTCTGGTAACCCTAACTGTGCTAGAGTTATAGACAATCACTCTTTATTTTCCAGGAATATCACTGCCAGGAAAACAAAATAAAACTTTGGTTCATTGGGAGAGCACAGAAAATCAAAACTATATTTATGGAGAGTAAGGAAGTTCATATACGCAAATTTTGAAAAATAACAGTTATATTTCACATTTGCACTTCCATCCAAAATTTAAGCATAATTTTCTCTAGACAAGTTCTAATTATAGGTTTAACTTTCCAGTGTACATTTCAATTATAATATGTCTATGAAATAATGCTTTTCCTTCACATAATAACAGAGGATCAGAAATAGAAGAACAATTGCATGGGTGAGCTACTTTTTTGGCAGATGGTATTTTCCTCCAAATGCCAGTTATGATCTCCAGGCTTATTTTATTCCTTTGCAGAAAGACTGGAACTTTCCTCTAACACTAATTCAGAAACATTGATGAATTATGGCCTAGCGAGAAGATTCAAGAGAGCAGAGTTGTGGTCTTGACTCAGAATGTAATGCTTGATCTCTTGCTGTCCTGTTGCGCAGCATTTGTCATAAATATAATTTGTTAATATTACATGCGACATAAATGTTCAATAGCCAACATTTAAAAATACTAGTTATGATTTTTTTAAAATAGGATCTTGGGTGTTTTAGTTGATATTATTGAATTTTTTAAAAAAAAATTGTAACCAAAATTTGATCATACATGACAGTGTATATATTTAATGAACTAATACATTAAAAATGCCAGATTCATCACCTTACATTGATACATTGAAATCAGTGTTATGTGCTTCTAAATTAATGTGACTAGGATTAGGCTGTGTGTGACATTTAAACAAACTTTACAAGTTAAAAAAATGGATCAGGAATTTAAAAAAATTAACGTTTTATTTATTTATTTATTTATTTATTTATTTATTTATTTATTTATTTATTTGTCAGATTTAGATGCCGCCCTTCTCCTGTAGGACTCGGGTCGGCTCACAACAATTGACAAACCCGACAATCGAAAAAATAAAATTTAAAATTTAAAATCAGGATTACAATTTAAAACCCTAATCCCCAAGTTAAAACCCACAACAGACCAGGGAAGTTGATAAAAGTCATGTCTTTAGTTCCGGAAGGTGCAGAGGTCGGGGGCCGTCCGGAGCTCGACAGGCAGCCCATTCCAGAGGGTCAGTGCGAACACAGAGAACGTCCCTTCCTGGGAACCGCCAGCCGACACTGTCTAGCCAAGGGGACCTGGAGGAGGGCAGCCCTAGGTAAGCGCACGGGGCGGTGGGAGGCCAGTAGCAGGTGATCCTGCAAATACCCCAGGCCCAAGCCATGAAGGCTTAGTTGTAGAACTAAATGTTGCACTGTGCATTTCTACCTTCTGAAGTAAGATGGGTAAAAACATTTCTCTTTTAATTCAGAGAGTATTCTATTGTCTCACAAATTAGATTATCAATTAATAAATTTAATTTTCCCCATTTTTTCAGCACAGCTTATATATGCAGAGGACACATTATAAAATGTCATTAGAAATTTCAATAAGACCATTATTATTCTTTTTATTTTCTAAAATTGTCTCACTGTCAAATTCTCCAGACTGACACTGCTGCCATAATTGATGGTTCCAGTTTCTTTATATTGTTGATTCAAATACCAATGAGGATTTTAACTTGTATCAAGATTATGTAGACACAGAAGCAGTCTTGCTTTGATGTGATTCTTTTTCATCTGAAGTGGTGGAACAGTAGTGATTTCCTGAGTCTTAGCCTGGTGAATGCCCACCATTGCCCAGCCCAGTGCTTATAGTAGTGGCACTGCAGTGTGTCAGAAATTGGGCCAGATCCCCTAGCTATAAGTGAGAACACAGAAAGTAAAACTGACAAAAGGAATTACACCATAATACCTGCCCTCAGTTTAGAGCATTAATGGGTCTAGTAACCCCCCCCCCAAATAAAATTATTTGAGAACCTCAGTCTTTCTTTCAGAACCTAGTACATTGATTTGTGTTTTTAAAATGTATCACAAAAATATGGGGTGAACATCTCCTGGGAAAACAACAGATATCTTAATCTATGAAACTGGGCATATCCTGTGCTTTTTCAAAATAGTTCAGAGCTGTACTATTCCCTTACATAATTATAGGTAGTAATGTATATGGAGAATTGTTCATTGAAAATCATATGTATAAATCAAAAATATACACTATTAAGTTACTCAAATATAAAGGTGTTAATCAAGTTGTTACTATTCTTTCTTATATTACTACTTATAAAGCCAAGAGCAAGTGTCTGATATCTTTAGATACATTTCACATGCTTTAAAGCTAATTGAATTAATTGGATTACACAGATCATCCTAAAAACAGCCAAAGTCTATTCTAACTGTTATTTATTGTATTTATTTTCTGTGCATAATGAAAATGTTTATATTTTTGTATGTGAAGAAGTCCCTTGCTTTGCTTTCTTATTCAATTAAACTAATAAAAACATAAAAGGATATATAATTTTTAATATAAAGATCAATGAAAGGAACTACTGAAGTTATTTACTCAGAAGTAAGCAGAACTGAGTTGATAAAGTACTTATGTGTGTGCTGGGTTGCAGCCAGGCTTTTGATAATCAGTGAAACAATATACTTGTACTTCTCGAATGCATCAGAATAGTTTCTTTTTATTGTTCAAATCGTTTGTACTATTTTACTAAACTGCTTCCTGAAACTCATTGGCACTTTACAGAATGTGGTGGATGCCTTATTTTCTCTTGCAGTGATTCCAATGAATGTGAGTAGTGAAGGCTAATTTGGGAATCGTTCATACTAGAAATTTCTGTTTCATGGAACGAAGCCTGTTAGTGATAGTGAAGCTAAACAATGCAAGACTGTTGCTATGTAGGAGACTATTTTTCATAAAGATATGTTAAGTCATTTTATTACAAATTCACTCCATAATAAATCACCTAAATGACTGGACATTTAAGCCAGTTCTTTTTCTTAATTTAGAAATTCTTTTCGTAAAGTATGTTACAGTTCTGGTGGGTATTTATTCCTATTAGTTGGATATAAACTGTTGTTTGAGAAGATTTGATTTATTAGTCTTTATTAGAGGCTTTGTGTTTTGTTGTTTAACACTGAGTTTATTTTTGTAGGTTGTGAAAAACAAATGAAAGTTGTTTTCAGAGAATCATCTGAAGAACACCTTCAGCCCTTTAAGGATAAGTTTGAAGATTTTTACTGTGAAGGTACACACTGTCCAACCTGTTTAAGCACATTCCCATTCTTGATATATTTCAATGCAAATCTGCTTTTAATTATTAGTTCAGATTTATGCAGAATGTGGTTTACATTTCTTTATGTAGGTGAAAAAACATTTTCAGCTGGTTTCAGAAATTACATCATTTACCTTAGCTTATCTTCACATGGTTCTGGGGCATTCCAAATATAATTCTTGACTTCAGTTTAGAGTTCAGTTCAATCCGTTTAAAGTAGATTCCATATCCTATTTTCTTATCTCCATTCCCTATCTTCAAATCCTTTGTGATATAGGATTTATACTTTCTCTTCTTGGAATCATTCTACTTTCACTTTTGTTTCTTTCACTTTTTGAGTGGATCTATTGTCACTGGCATTAAATAATAATTGTCTTTATATTTCTAGTCACAATATACTAGTATTAATATATTGAAACAGTAATTTATTAATGTGGTTTTATATGGGTAACATAGTATCCTTTATATTTTTATATAATGCTAAACATATTTACACAGAAGATCTCACTGCCTTCACTAAGATTTACAGTATTTCTAATTTAATGTACAATAAGATTGTAATCCGGCAACTATACCATTATAGACATTATTTCTCTACTAACGTTTCTAAAAAGAAATGTAATACATGTACTAAGCGTCCTCATAAACTCAGTAGCAATAATTTATTTTTCTCCAGCGCGCTGCTTGGAGAATCCAAAGTGCGAGTTATTCAACAGTCTAGCAGTCAGCTCTGAGTGAATTAGTCTATGAATTTTCTTCAGACACGCCCCCTTTGCTCGTTAGAGGGTCAGTTTATATTCACTCAGTCAGCTATTCAGACTCGTTTTCCATTCTGGCTTCTAGATTATTGATTAATTCACTTTGGATTCTCCTTTTATTGGATTTTGATTGGTTTGGACCTTTGGACTGGATTAGACTTCGATTTGGACTTTCCTTGGATTTGGATTCTTTTACACTGGTTGGGTGAGTCCCAGGGCCCCACTGCCTGTTATTAACTTTCTCCCATCAGAAGTTCTCCACTGCCTGGAGTATCTTCTCCCCGGGGTTCCCTCCTCATATGGTGGAGTCGGGGCGGCCTTAGAGTCACTGCCCTGCTCTCAGCGGCACACTCACACTTCTTAAAACTCCATGGCCACTTGTAGAGTTATGCCCTGCTCTCAGTGGCATGTTCTCCCTCTCTAGATCTCCTCCACCGTGCAGGAGCCGCTTTTGAGTGGCTGCGCGCCTTAAAACAGCTTCCAAAGCCGGGATATCGGCGCGAAGCTCCTCCATGAGCTTTCGCGCCGTTTTCAACGTTCGGGGGCGCCGCCATTACAGGGAGACGCCTTGTCGCCTCGCCCACGCTGTTTCTCCCCGGCAATACCTCTGCGCAGGCGCGATGGGCTCTCCCGGCCAGCGATCGAGCTGCGCATGCGCGGTTGCCTCCCAGAGCTAGTCTGCCCGGCAACAAGGTCGGGGCAGCAGGCAAGGCTTCCCAGACGCTTCTCCAGCTCTCAGACAGGCTGCAGCTGAGGGCTGGAGTCTTCTTCCTATGCTGTCTGCCAGCATAAATGGCGCTGAGCAGCAGCTGCAAGGAAGGGGGGAGGGACAATGGAGATTGCTTCCCTGAATAAGCCTACTAGCGCCCTCCAGTGGTTTCAGCTGCACCTTACACCCTGGCAAAATGAGTTGCTGGTGAGGCTGGGCTCACCTGACTGCATATTCAACCCCCCCATTCTTACCTGTTAGGGGGTCTGACCATATGACATGGTTACTTGTTTCTGGTCATGCTTCCCAGTGGAAAGGTTTTTTTTTTCCTTGCACCAAGTCTCTAATAAATAAATAAATTAAAAAAAAACAGAAAAGAGAGTGAAGGACTGGGACCATCTGTCAGGATTAAATAAATGTATGCATTCCCATTAATTGCAATCCATTACTTACCTTCCCTCGCAGCTTCCCATCGCTGTTCAGCATGGATGACTGTGCCCTCTCCTCTGACCTGGAACATAGCCATGGATCCCCGGAGTCACCGGC
>JANHZT010004778.1:65234-77564 GCA_032468215.1 Stegonotus admiraltiensis
CTGTCTTAGGAATTCTGGGAGTTGAAGTCCACAGGGTGTGAAAGAGCCAAGTTTGCCTACCACTGGTCTATACAAATAGACCAATCTCCTCACAAATAGCCCCTTCATCATCATAAGAACAGCATATACTTTTGTTCTAAAATGTTTAGCCAATTACAGCAGCCTCTGTATTTTTGGCATATTTTTAGGGTGTCAGTGCTTTTCCTTATAATGTTTACAAGGATGACATAATTTCTTAATTTACAATTCACATTTTAATACTATAAATATTCTTTTTTCTATGAGCTTTAATTAAAATTATAAAACCCTTGAAATGTAACATACTTTCAGATTTCTAAAATTATTTTAAAATGCTTTTTGTAGCTGTAGAAGAACATAAGGCAGAGAAAAGTCACCTGGACAATGCACAAAAGTGGTAAGCTCTCCAGTTTTCTTAACTCTGTGCATTATAAATTCAAAAATACCTTTAAATAAGTTTAGGATTGGGATTTTTTCTTCAAATGCATATTACTCTTTTCAGCATTTTCATACAGTTAAAACTTTTTGGGAGATTAAATTATAGATGAAAATATATACAGTACACAGAGAAATCCAACAGGACTCAGTTAAAGCAAAAGTTGTAGCTTTCCTGTGACAGCTGTCCTTTCATATGAAAGGAAGGTTGTTTGGTTAAAAACATGGGGAGTATTCTGTCACTTCCTAGAAGAAAATAGTAATCAAGGAACAATACTAGATAATAAGCTTACTATTTGTCCAAAAGAGCATTTAAAAATAATTTATAATCATCTTTCAGGTCAAAAATCCAAAACCTTGCAAAATGTCTACTGAAGACATATGCATAGTTTCACCAGCCACTTCCTTCTTTAGTATAAGAAACTTAATTCTATATCTCAGTGCCCCCAATTTAACCTTTAAATTGTCCTTAAGCAATTGCAATTCCAAGCAACTTGCTTGGAAGACACAAATGGTGAAGCAGACAGTACGTGGGAGGTGAAAATAGTCCTAGGAATAGTCACTATAAGATTGTAACTCCAGTAGTACTATATTCTGGTGCTTGCTCTGGGTCAAATGATGTATTTTCAGGATATTAATACCTGAAAACCTTCAGTTAGGAAGAGGTTGTCATGACTTAGTAGCCTGTTATTTAGAGATTTATTAGGGAAATGTACAATGTTCAATTCAGTGCCTTTTCATAAACAACTGTTTTTAAAATGTGATTCTTTCTCAAATCTTACTTATCACTTTGCTTTTTTTGCTTTTTCTGTTGCTATTGCCTATGTAGACATCTGTCAACTGAATTCACTTAGATGATGCAATAAAAAAAACCTCTTATATATTATATTGCATCTGGTCTTTATTTATGGTACAGTTTCTACTTGTACCTGATTTTTTTAATTTGTAGCTTGGAATTTCTAGTCAGAAATCTGTGCCAGCAAAATTTCCATTGAATTTCCCCAATGAGTTTATGTGTTGTCCATCTTTCTCCCACCCCCTCCAGCTTTGAAGAAATGGTGAAGTACTATGGAATAAAGCCAAAATCTGGTGAAAAGGAGACCACACCAAATTATGTTTTCATGGTTTGGTATGAATTCTGCAGTGAGTTTAAGGCTATTTGGAAACGGGAGAACAAAAACATTTCCAAAGAAAGGTAAGGTTCTAATAAAGCCATTAATACCATTTTAGAAGTCTGGGGAGCTGTTCTTTTTCAAACTCAACAAATTATACGCCTGTATTTCTCAGGCGTCATTGTTTCCTTTGAGATCAAATGGACCTCAAGGAAAGATTATTCCCTCAGGGTGCCTAGGAAAATTGACCAAAGGGATGCTGTCCCCACAAAAAGATAAACACATATAATCTGATAAATTACACTTTCTTAACCCCTTCCAATTGCTAGCTAGTGAAATGAAAGAAGAGCTGTGCTAATATGGAACAGATTGCTTCTCTTTGCATTTTCATGTTGGACAACTTTAAGTGAGGCAATATTGGTGTTGCAGACAGCACAGACAAACAAAAGTGAAGTTAATATGTCCACACTTGCATCAAAGGGAAGCCTGTGGGATTCAGTCTCCATTTAGCACAGTGTCAAAATCCTATACTGAATTTACAGCATTATTTCTTGGTATCCTGCTGTGGAGATCCAACTCCATGCTGTGCCATGTTCTATTATTTCCTGATTTTATTAGTTTTTAGTTAAAACCCTTTTTTGTGTTAAGATTTGAACTGTTTGAAGGTTTAAAGTGGGGGAGGTTGGGATGATTATTTAATGATTTCATTACTGTACACATAACAATTTATGTTAAAAACATAACACATTTTAAATTACATATTATAATATTAAGTGTTTTCCAGTCCAGTGGTCTTGCTACATTTCATTTTACTTCCCCCTTCCTATTAAATTCATGTTTATGACTCTCACTTCTTATACAGCCAAATTAAGCCCATGCTCATTCCTCATAAAACAGGCTGGGAATGATTTGAAAGTTTGCAGAAGTAGAACACTTCCTCTTCCTGAATCCAGCCTAATGATGACTGGGCATACTTAGTTTTAGGGAAGGGAAATGGAATAAATATTCTAGAAGAAGACATGACTAGAAACTTGTACTTCTGGACCACTCCATATTATATTATTTTGGAGTAAGTCCCATTTGCAACTTTCTGATATGTATAGTCTTCCTTCCTTCCCTCCCTCCTTCCTTCCTTCCTTTTTTAAAAAATTATGTTCTATGGAACCCCATGGGTTTTGCAAGAATTTATTGTGGTTCTGTGAAAGACTAACACACACATTTAAAAAAAAGTTCATTTAACTCAGCCAATTTTCTATCGTTTGGGCTTTGACTCATGAACAGAGTAGTGGGATTTTTTTAAAAAAGATGGTGTTGCCTGAAAAAAACTAAAAACCTCTGTTGTAAATTGTCAGTCACACTCATGCTTCCTAATAAATTATATTATTTGTAATCAACTTTTGTAGCATATATGTAAAATATCTGAGTGGAAACGATAAAACAATAACGTTGAGTTCAGTTCTATCATTTTTGAATATTTATTTAGATGTATTTGTTGCCAAACCCAACAGATTCTATTGTTAAATAGACACCAGCTTCTATTTTAAAATGGGAAATGGAAAGCAAAATATTATGGGATTATGTGCCACAGAAATACAAAGTAGAGAATATAGTAGCTTACTGAGAATGAATAAAAATTTTGCAGACAAGCATACCCTTCTTCATGTAACATTTGGTGAAAAACTAGATGGAGGCTAACAATTACTCAAAACATTTAAGGCATGTCTGTATGTGTGTGGGGTGTCCTTTATATTAAACAAGCAAAGACTACATTACTATTCTTGAACCTAAATGAACAACTTGCCACATAAGTAGCTGGTATTCAACATAATAACAATGTTAATTGTCCAATACTAGAAGCATACTTTGCTTAAGCAGCTGTTTTAAATTAGAGGCAGATGTGGATAACTCAGTAAATTGCTATACTTTTTATACACGGAGATGTGCAAACATTGTAGGTCATTGGTGTCTTTCATCACAAGCAACAATCTTAAGCAGCAGTCAGTTTTCCTGCTCAGAAAGAAAATGTCAGGGAAGGGGAAGTCCTCCTAGACTTGAAATTAGCCATAATAGAAGCTGCTTGCAATTTGCCCTTGAAATGTCACACAAAGATTTCATCACTGTCACCAGCAGCGACATGAAGAACAAGGGCAAGTCAGGAAAAACACAAGCAAATCCTTATCAGGCTTTCTTTTCAAGATCAGTAACAGATATTGATTTTTAGAAAGGATACTAATATAAACAGTGTGGTTCAGTTGGATTAATTAGGAATTAATTGGGAAACTCCATCTGTGTTGTTCTACTCTTGAAACACTCCAGTGTTTTGCAACCTCAGCAAGTTTAAGTTGGGTGGACTTCAACTCCGAGAATCATGACTTCTGGGAATTGAAGTCCACATGTCTTAAAGTGGCTGTTGCTTGACAAACAGTGAGATGTAAAATGTAAAGATCAAAGCCAGGAACACATTTTGTATCTTTCTATCTTTTAACAAAATTGTCCCAGTCTGCACTTTCTTTTAACCTTACGTGCAGTTTGACCACTGCAGCAAATGTCCAGAGTTTTGATGTACATTTATATAAATATGGAGCTTTGGATAATTTCTGATGTTTAGAATATCAATACTTAGATGACATTATCATGCAGCTAATGTTTTATCTTTTGGAAAAATGCTAGGAAGAAATACACATACACACACACACGGAGAAACAGTGAATTCAGTGTCATGGTTTTCTATTCTTTACACGTAGAATTTTTCTTTTAAGATAGGAAAGTATTCAAGTTTTAGTCTGTCAAAGTGGAGAAAAATTTCATCCACCATCTCCCCCATGCTCTAGAGAAAAATAATCTCAACCTACTAATGAGAGGCAGGGGTTGTCAGAAAAGAGACAATAGCATTACTTTAAAAAAACTTTATTCAATTCTTTTTCATCAAACCTTCTGTCATGAGCAAATAAATCATATCCCATTCATATTACCCTATGAATGTCAGAAAATTCTAAAATATCATATTCAAACAGGTGATTTTTTCTTCTTAAAGTGTAAATGTTCATTCCTCTATATCTGTGATGGTGAACCTATGGCACACGAGCCGTTGCCCCAGGTCAGCTCTGCTGCGCATGTGCACTTTGGGGTACATTGCATTTTTGGGGGTTTGGGCGCACATGTGCACTTTGGGCACTCAGTTTGGAAAAGGTTAGCCATCACGGCTCTATATAGTACCTGTAACAATCTAGTCCAGTGTTTCTCACACTTGGAAACTTTAAAATGGATGGATTTCAACTGGATGATAGCTGGCTGGGGAATTCTGGGAACTGACGCCCACCCCATCTTAAATTGTCAGGTTGAAAAACACTAATCTAGGTTATTCTGTAATCATGGTTTGCAATATGCAGTTAATTACAAAATTATTTGTAATTATAACAGACTTATTTCTGTTATACTTACTTTATTCCCTATAAATTTATTCTCATGGTGACAAATCATGGTTTGATGTTATGCATGAACTGAGCCTAAAACAATATTTATGTATATTAATTTTCAAAAGTAATTGCACACAGTCCCACATACTGAAAATAACTTGACGCAAGCATTAAGTTTGCAATGATAAATGCCAAATAAAAATTAACTATTTCTATATCCATTGAACAACATACCTTGAAAAAGCTAAGAACACTTTTTTAAAAAAAAAACCTTTTAACATAATATATTATAGTTATTGATCTTTTTTCTTCCTTTTCAGTCATATCTCATTCTCAGAGACTGCTTGGGCAAATCCTTGCAGTTTTCTTGGCCAGAATTTTTCAGGAGTAGTTTTTCATTGCCTCTTTCCTAGGACAGGGAGAAGGTGATTGGCCCAAAGTCACTCACTCAGCTTCATACCCAAGATGAGATTATAACTCTCAGTCTCCTGTTTTCTAGCCTGATGCCTTAACCACAAAACTAGCTCTCAATTATTGTTGGAACCTGTTGAGGGTCAAAACAGCCATCAATAGACATACAGACATTAACAACATGCATATAGACTATGCAGAAGAGACTATCACCCAGCCCAAAAGGGAACAAAAAGACCACCAGCAATCAGCACCCCATATCAGCACCCCATGATGATGTTACCTAGTTTGGATAATGAAATGTCTACAAAAAAACAAGCAAGCTCAGAGAGCAACAAGGACCCTTTATGTCAACCCTGAGCTACAAATATTCTCCTTTATCAGTATAGTTGGAACCTTTTTTATAAATACCCCAAATTATGTTAATCATAAGGAATTTAATATGTTTTGAGAACGTATTGTGGTAGCAGCTGGTTATATAAGGTCCATTCTGCTGGATTTGATACCAAATCAGTCTTTTGGTATCAAATCACTTCATGCCTTAATTCCTATCCTTTCCTCCCTTGATCCTTTGAATGAACAGGAGGTCATGAGGTTAAGTAAGCAACATTTTTCCATCCTCAGCCCGGACACAACACTTATGTATTCTTGAAAAGGTGAAAACTTTATACTAGCAAATAGCAAAAATATATTTTAAAGCTGGTTAATATTGTTAACATGTGAACAATTTTATTAAGTGTTTGTAATTACAAAATATGCACTTTTGTTAATCATCTTGAATTGGGTAATAAGTGTGAGTTGACTATATATGTGTTTGATATTTGACCTACTATAAAAACATTTAGATTTATAAAATGCCTCTCTCCAAAATCGACTAGATAATAATATTTACAATTTGGGCTGAAAGTTTTAGTGCTTAGTTTTTTTATAGAAAAGTATTTGCTTGTTTGTTTTTCCATAGAAAATTCTAGTCTTACTTATTTCCATTATTTTCTAGGATTTATGAACCATTAACGAGACAATTCTGTTCTTTTTTTTTTAAATTAGTGTCAAACTGGCACTGCAGTTCTTGTTTCCATATTTCACAGCAACTGAATTTTTTGAAGTAATCTGCTGGGCCATTGACTGACAATGTTTTATAATAAAACAGTACTTTGATGGGGCTACTTTAAATGTCACTTAGAAATGGACAACTGATACAATTTAGCTAGTCAAGATTATTGCAGCTTCTGTGCCACTAACCAGTAATCCAACTAACTGTATTGTATATTATAGTCCTACTGACTCAACCAAAATAGTTATTAAAGAAGCTTAGGTTTTGCCGCTAAATTCCATGGATGAAATTTTCTTTATACTCAACTCTGTTCAACAAGACATTCCAGTGTTAGATAAAAATTACAGTTTGATCTCTTAGTGAGCCAGGTAGTAGGAATGCATAGCAATTTTTTGTTTGTTTGTTTGTAATGTGGACCACTTGCTTCTGAAACACCATCAAAATGGTCATTAGAGATCAAGAACAATCCATGAATTAAGAGCAAGAGAGCCAATGTATAACAGTTTAATATAGGTCTTCAGTACAAACTGAGATATCAAAATGTAATGCCTGGAATGTCACAGGATTTGTATCTTGATGTCATTATTGATGGGAACTGGTACTGCATCACAATGACCTTGATGAAGGTCATACTGGCCTGATAGGTGCTTTCTTACAAGGGAAGGACAATGGTTCAGTAATAGAACATATGCTTTGCAATTAAACACCCCAAATTCATTTCATAGTATCTTCAGGTTGGATGGAGAATCTCTGGGAAACTGCTCCCAGTCAGTGCTAATATGATTAAGGGGTTGGATCAATGATTATCTCAGTAAAAGACATTTTGTTAGGAAAACTCTCACTGGTAGTGAATGTAGAATAGGTCAGGTCCTATCCCGGTTCTAAAAATTGTAGACAATAATTTTTCCAAATTTGTCAGATAAGAGGATTGGTGTAGATTTTGTGTGTTTGCTTTATAAAGTATAGCTATTTAGGAAAACAACTTTTATGTGGTGAACATATATCATTTTTAAAGCTCTAATAATACTTGCTTATATTCTGTTTTAGACTCCGAATGGCTCAGCAATCAGTGAGCAAGTTAACTTCAGAAAAGAAAGTGGAAACTAGGAAAATCAATCCAACTGCTAGTCTGGTATGTTACATTCTTATTGTGATTCTGGTTTCTGGTTCTCTTTTAAATAGAGCTGGAAGTTTTAGTTAATTCTTATGTAGTTAATCTATTGAAAAGCAAGTATGTATTTTCAATTTTGGGATAGGTGTCCTAAAGGCTTTCTCCTGCAATGGCATTATATCTTGGAGCCAGCTTTTACAAAATCAGTGTAGATCTTAACATGTTTCTGTATAAAAAATTAATCTGAATGTTAATTGAGCATGGGCATCCTTTCCTGCTGCACTAAATCATCCTTGGCATTGTTTTTGCCTTTCAAGATTCTTTCCATTTCTGTAATATTAATATGACACCGTAGATAGAAAAGATAATTAATATCACATTCCAGTAAGATGTCCTCTAAATTTGTCATTTTAATTTATATAAGAACAAGTTCCGGATTGCTGGATTTTGTCCAGTATTGGCTACTGTCTTTTTTATGTAGACAGATGGAAAATTCTTTTGCTGCATGTAGATGCTAAATACAGATACCAGCAAGCTACAGGGAACTGAGTCCAATTTAGTAACAAAGATATGACTATTTATTTGCGGGACAATCTGATGTTGAGCATGTATATGAAATCAAAAGAGAGTTTGCTATTAATTAATTTAATAGAAATTATCCAAAATAGTATATGATAATGTATGGCTATCAAGTTTGTATTGGGTCTGGTCTACAGTTACGGTATCATGTGGCTCACTGTATGGGCTGTGTAAAATACTCATTTTTGAAGGAAAGGGAATGGAAAATCCCTACAAGTAGCTGTCTTCAAATCATGCCATTACTCTTTCTTTTTTACTTCTACAACTTTTAAACGTCTGTGTTTATTTCACATTTGTAATTTTTACAGACATACACTGTTGACTAAACGTACAGGCTTTTTGACATATACTTGCTTTAAAAACATATCCTTCCTGTCTTAGTGTGTCACTTCAGGAATTAATTTTCTGGAGAAAATGGAGGGAAGGGGAAGCTTATGTCTACTCTGGTTTCAGATTGCTCCATTCTTTTGGCCTAAACCATATACTCTCTGCCGTTTGAAAACAGATGGAAAACTAAAGCAAAGAATGATAATAAACTCCTTTTCTCTTAAACAACAGAAAGAAAGACTACGTCAGAAAGAAGCCGGGGTGGCTCCCAACTGAAAGAAGACCCCCAAAACAAAACAAAAACCAATGAGAGTATGACCTTGATGATGCTACACATTGTCCCTTCCCTTCGGGAGCACCTTATTTTAGATGAAGTTCTGTTTTGCTTTTTTCTTCCGACAATCCACCAAAGACTTTTCAGTCCCTTGGTTTATACAAGCAAGGGAATGCTAAGAAGTTTGTTTACATGGGAATTAGGAAGGGTTCCCCAGTAACTGTTTCTTATGTGGTTGAAACCGAATGGTTTTTTTTAAAAGCGAAGAATGTCTCTATGCAAAGTGCACTAGTATTGAAGAGCAAATCTGGATTTTAGGCAGGGAAACAAATAGCTTTATATCATCTGCAACAGATGTATGGGATGGTTAATATAAGTCTATTGAAGATTTGCTGAATTGGTGTCTTCTTAAAATTATTTTTATGGCATTCAAAGGATTAAGTTTATCTTCTATATTTTATTATAATTATTTTTATAAGAAGCTCAATCTATGCACAGGAATAGAAATACATTTTTTGCAGATATGGAGAGAGAATATCAAAATGTATGCTGCAGTTGTATCGACTAATGTTTTGAGTTTTGTTCCTATTTTAATGGTAAAATGGTAAAATGAAGAAGTTGCATATCTAGATAAGGTTCAGATAGCAGTCTTCAACAATACATTATTTATAATCATTTAATTGGATGCTGTGTAAAAACTGTTTCCATTATTTGTAATTATTCTAAAGCAAAGCCTATATTCTTTAACAGTTAACATTTTGATATACAATAACCAATGTTTAGATATTTCTACATAATTCTGTGAGTATGCATGTGTCTGGAACAGAGTATGCACTTGTATACAAACACATTTTCTATTTACATTATATGTGTGTGTGTGTCAGTGGTGGGTTGCTACCAGTTCGCCCCAGATCAGGCAAACCAGTAGCGGCAGCAGTGGGAGGCTCTGCCCACCCACCTGGACACTTCTTCACATGCGCATAAGCATCACACACAAGTGCTCACATACCCACGAGCAAACCAGTAGCGACAGGATTTGAAACCCATTACTGGTGTGCGTGTGTGTGTGCCTGTGTGTGTGTGTGTGTGTGTGTGTGTGTGTGTGTGTATATCGTTACCTAGATTAAGAAAAAAGACAGCATTGATCTCCCATTTTTCATGCTGTAACAACTTGTATGAAGGGCAGCTTAGAATAAAAATTATAATTGAAATCAATAAATAATAAAATTAAAATGCAATTCATGTCCTGTATCAGAAGCTAAATGGCTGCAAAGCAAACCACATGACAAGAAAAAAAGATTGCAAAGATTGCTGGGTGCTGCAACCTCATTTAGGAAAAGTTTTGTTGTGCAGCCATGCCAGCATTACTCTCACACCAGCATGTCCGTTGCAGACATTTGGGCTTAAACTCCCATATTGGTCAAAAACTGACTAATTTATTAATTTATTACTGCTGTCTTATTTACAGACTGTCACTAAACAAGGTAGCCACTAAACAAGGAGGGGTTGGAATCATAATTAGGATAAAAATAGCATAATGTTAAAAAGTAATGAAGCCTAGGCCAAAGTTGTTGACTCAACAGCTGAAGAAAATGTGGACTCAGAAGTTGGTAATTTTTACTTTATTTATTTATTTATTTATTAAATTTATATGCCATGCATCTCACTGCTAAGGTGAGTCTGAGTGGCTATAATCAGGGTTCTGTGGTCTAGAAGTAGCATGAAAAATATTCTTCTTCTTATCTCAAAGAAAGACATGCCACTGAATCTGTGTGGCGTGGTTTCCCAACTCTCTTACTGCAGGGAACTGAAGAAAGATTGTTGGTATGTCATCCTCAGATCAATAGCACTTATATACCGCTTCACAGTGCTTTTTAGCCCTCTCTAAGCAGTGTACGGAGTCAGCATATTGCCCTCAACAATCTGGGTCCTCCTAGCATCTGCCTTTTCTCCTTTTTCAGGGATGCTTTGCATGATCAGAAACACAAAGAAGCATTTTTTTTGTTCCTCAAAATGTCCCACCTTTTAAAAATAAAAGAAAAGTGCATTTAGTCTTGAATTATGATGAAGCCACAGAGGGTATGATGAACAACAAAAAAAATGTAAAAGAAAAAGACCTCTGCCTGCATGATAAATAAAGACTTGGGTTAAGTGAATGCCTGTCATTAAAAGTAATTCATGAACTGTAAAGGAAAAAAAATCAAATATGCAATATGTAACTTTTGCACAATTAAGGAAAAGTGCTCTAAAGTGTATATATTATGATTGCTATTGGAACATGACATTTGTAGAATACATAGTTAAACAGTTTGCAACAAGAACTATTGTTGATGTTAGTAGTGAACAGCGAAATATTATTTTCCTCTTAGACAGAAACATGACGTATTTTTCCCTGTCATGAACAGAAACCAATACAATAAATTGAGAAAATTAAAATGGGTTGTGTAACATGTATTAAAGAATTTTAGTTTTGTGAAAGTTCACTAAACTATCAAGTAGTTATGCACATAATATAATAAATTCCCCGCTTCACAAACTATTTTATTTGCCATAGACAATGTCAGTGCTTTTGCTTCTAAGATTTAACAACTATCCATAAGTAAACAAAATGCTTCTGAATCTATCAGTTGCAAATTTTAGACTCACTATCCCATTCAAATTCCAAAACTAGAAGTGGGTAACGGTTGCTTTGTTACAGGACCTTTAAACACTCAAGTAAGAAAAAGGAAAAACATGGTAATTTATGCTGAGACGGAGAGAGAAAGAGACTTAGTGGTTAATTAAATTTTATTTAGTATAATTCAGTGTTGTTACTCTTTACTGTGCAAATATATGGCAGCTTGCCATTTTCAGTTAAAAAATTAACATGACAAAAAGAACACCAAACTCTATCTGTTTATATTTTGCAACTAATAGATGAAATCCCACTTAATGTTATTTTGTAACATTTTAGAATGAATCTAATTATTTTGCAAACTGGAAGACAAGTTATCGTAATCTACATTATATCAATGTCAATACAGAAGAGCAAAAGAAAGATGATATTCTATGTATCATTTTCCATGTTTCACCCAAGTTGTTGGAATAGGAAAAACAGGAGTAGAAATGTATTTTGTAGAAAAGGAATGTCCTTATCCAGAAAACATACATCTGTTACCTAGTGGAGGGAATATTTGGATCATATCACCAATTGAATCCAATATCTACACATGCTATTTGGATCTTTATTTTTCTACTAATATATAGATGAATTTCTTTGTCCTGGTTGGCTTGGATTGCTATGATGTACTTTAGAGAATCTCAGTTTATAGCTGGAGGAATGATATCGTAGCACTATGTGTTTATAGACTTTGGAAATGATATATCAAAATCTATATAGTCCCGCCTGGACTATTGTAATGCTCTCTACATGGGGCTTCCCTTGAGGTGCACCTGGAGACTCCAGTTGGTCCAGAATGTGGCCATGCGGGGGATTTTGGGAGCATCGAGGTAGTCTCATGTGACACCTCTCCTGCACGAGCTGCACTGGCTTCCTGTGGTCTTCCGGGTGTGCTTCAAGGTACTAGTGACCATCTTTAAAGTGCTCCATGGCA
>JANHZT010004779.1:24842-35131 GCA_032468215.1 Stegonotus admiraltiensis
GTAGTAAAAAAATGCTTAAAAAAACTAAAAAAAAAAGGCTCGGACGATCAAGTGGCACAGCTGTGATCGTCCGAGCCTTTTTTTTTTTTTTACTTTTTTAAAGCATTTTTTTTACTACCTATTTGCCTGAACCGGTAGTTAAAAAATGCTTTAAAAGGGGAAAAAAAAAAGTTCCTAAGATCACAGCTGTGCCGCGTGATCATCGGAACCTCTTTTTTTAACTTGTTTAAAGCATTTTTTTACTACTGGTTCGGGCGAATAGTTAGTAAAAAAAACGCTTTTAAAAAGTAAAAAAGAAAGGTTCCGATGATTGTGTGGGCACAGCTGTGATTGTCGGAACCTCTTTTTTTACTTTTTTAAAGCATTTTTTACTACCTATTCGCCTGAATCAGTTGTAAAAAAAACACTTTAAAAAAGTTTTTTAAAAAGGTTCCGATGATCGCGCATCAGTCAGCTGATTTCCTCCCCACCCCATGCTGTTCTACTTACCTTCCAAAGCCTCCTTTTGGTATGTAATGTGCATGCGCACACAGCGTGCATTTGGTGCAAACTGTACATGCATGCATGCAGCGTGCACTTGGTGCACAGCGTACATGCGCTGCCAGCAAACCGATAGCAAACTGGTTCAGATTTCACCACTGCTCCTATCCCTATATGCTGAGATTATCTCTGGTCATTCCTTGGAAGATCTTTTTCCTTGGTTAGTTTTAACTTTGTCAGATTGTTACGTTTTTTTATTTATTTTCATGGGCTTTCCCTGTGGTTTTTTAAAAATGCTTCACATCTATTTAGGTAATATATATTTTGAAAATGCTATAAGAAACCTTTCCTGTTTTTAGGATCCCAGCTACGGCAGAGACTCAACTGCTGGCTTTGGTGATACTGACATGGTGAAGATGTTGAGTTCAGCAACTTAAGGTTATAATTAAATATGGAAAATCTTCATGTCCTGGGAGGCTGTAAACCCCATGGCTACTTGGTCTTTCCAGGATTGGTCTGAAGCCTGTTCTCCCATATCCAAATTCCAACAGCCTCCAGGCACTAGGAAACAACCTTAGTTTTACCCAGTTAGCCCAGGGCCGATGTACAGTTTAGGTACATCTGCGTACTGATAATACCACATCCCATGATGGCAGGTGATCTCCCCAGGTAGCTTTATGTTAAATAGAAATGGAAAGATGGTGGAGTTCTAGGGCACCCATATGGCAGGGGCTTGATCTCTGTCCTACCAATACTGATTTTTTTTTATTTTTTTTATTTTATTTGTCAAGCATATATAAGGTAACAGTTGAAAGTATAAACATAATTTGAATACATGAAAAGGATACGAGTAAAAAGGAACATTAGGACAGGGATGGTAGGCACACTGGTGCACTTATGCATGCCCCTTACAGACCTCTTAGGAGTGGGGTGAGGACAACAGTAGAAAGTCTAAGGTTAAAGTTTGGGGGTTTAGGGAAGAAACCACAGTCAGGTAGTGCATTCCAGGCATTGACCACTTTGTTACTGAAGTCATATTTTCTGCAATTGAGTTTGGAGTGGCTTACCTTGATTTTGTATCTATTATTTGCTTGTGTATTGTTGTGACTGAAGCTGAAGTAGTCATTGACAGGTAGGACATTGTGACAGATAATTTTATGTACTACACTTAGGTCAGACCGAAGCCGGCATAGTTCTAAATTGTCTAAGCCCAAAATTTCAAGTCTGGTGGCATAAGATATTTTATTGCGGGTAGAGGAAGGGAGGACGCTTCTCATGAAATACCTCTGGACTCTCAATTGTGTTAATGTCTGATATGCAGTGCGGGTTCCAGACAGATGAGCTGTATTCGAGAATTGGTCTAGCAAATGTTTTGTATGTTTTAGTTAGTAGTACAATATTACCAGAGAAGAAGCTATGCAAGATTAGGTTAACAACTCTTAATGTCTTTTTGGCAACGTTGTTACAGTGGGCTCTGGCACTTAGATCTCTAGAAATGAATACTCCAAGGATATATTGAATCAACCTCAGAGGAAGGAAGAGAATTATTGAAGAACAGTACTTACAGGTCCCCTCAATTGGTCCAGAAGGATACTATGATTGAGTATATTGAAGGCTGTTGAGCAATCATGGAGGACCAAGATGGCTATACTATCCAAATCACTCTGAGCCCACCAAAAGTCATTGTTAAGTGCAGTCAATGCCATCTCATTACTATAATCAGATCTGAATCCTGACTGAAATGAATCCAGACTCTTTTTGTCCCAGAGGCCTCTGCACATGTAAACTGACCTCCTTCTCCATAACCTTCCACAAACAGGGAAGGTTAGAAGTTGGATGAAAATTGTCCATAACTGTTGGATCCAGCAAAGGCCTCTTAGGAATGATAAGAACTATAAACATTTGTTATAGGTTTAGAACACTGAAATAAAGTCATCGGAGCTATGAACAAACAAACTGTGCAAAATTTTTGTGGTTTATAGTTATTTTTGTCTACTGTTATTACTCAACAGAGGGAAAAACAGGCATAATTTTTCATCATAATCAAGTAGATTGTATAAAGAATTTCTTTTCTTCAAGGCAAGGGGACACAGCCAAGTCTTTAGTATCGCACATATGGCAGAGAAGCAATTGTTGGCTTTGTTGAAACCAGCACAGCAAAGAAGCAAATGGATAGTCAAACCAAAAGGACACAAGAAGAGAGGAGTGGGGTGTGTGTGTGTGTAGGATCCTATCATAGCTGTGCTGCTTGCTTGTTGTCCTGGCCTTAAAACCACCTCCTTCTTTAAAAATGCAGTCTTTATGATCAGTGGGGGTTAATGTCCATTCAGTAGCTATCAGTTCGTAGAAGAATCTTGAGTTCTTTGTGGAAGAAAGATTTCTTATGCAACTCAGGTCCCAAATGGAACTCTGCATGCTGATTAAATTAAGACCAAGATGTTTCCTATTTAGAAAGAGCTTGAGGGAACTGTAAACCTGCCTTCCTTGATTTGGGATAGATCTGGAACATAGATTGCTGGAGCAATGGGTATATTATAATTTTGATTTACTTTTTTGTCTCAGTTTAAATCAGCTTCAAGAAAGCTGATAGGTAGTTAGGACAGGCCTGGTGAGTGCCTCCTTTGGTCTCCCATGGCTAAAGGATATAGCCCAGAGTGGTTTAAACAATTCTTTTGGGCTAGCTATTGCCCTGTTACACAACCACCATGGTTCTTTTGTTTCCATGCTGGGACATATATTTTTTAGCAATTAGCAAAGTCTCAGAAAAAAATAATAATTTGCATCTTTTCCCTGTGCTGTGTATTTGGGGTTCTTTGTGTTTCTTTGTAAGTATCTACTTGCTCCCAACTAAAACAAATGCTTACTACTGAAAGATTAAATGGATGATGTAGTCAAAGCAAACCATACACCCACAGACCTTGTGTACTTATAGGATATGAGACAAAACACTTCTTACTGCCATTGAAAGTTGGAACAGTCAATCTGTCCTGAAGGAGCTTTATTTTGAGTTCAGAAGATGATAATTATACAGTATCTGCACATAAATGTTTTAATGTATTATGTATCCCTAGGAAACAACCTGGTATGAGTTTTAACTCATCCCTTAACAAGTCCAGAAGTCCAAGCTTCAGTGTTCTTAGGGGGAAATATCTTTTACATGAAAACAGTGTACCCATTGGTTTCCACGCAGGGAAAAATATGCATGAAACTGCCTTTGGAGCTAAAGACACTGAGTGATAAATACTATTTCAAAGTAATGATTAATTTTGGACTGAAACAAGTTGGCATTTGGTACATGCAAGGAAGCAACTTTGGAAACATAATAGTTACTATAAAAGCAGAAGAAATTGCCTAGCCCACTGGATATTGAGGCCTTTCATGACATTCACTCTGTCTGGAAATCATGCACTCCAGCAGAGAATTCCGAGATGCCCTTGGCCTATGGTTACTTCTGCTGCAGAACCAGTTTTACTACAGTTGAGGATTCACCAAACCAACCAACATCCATTCATCCTGAAATGGGAAGAGGGTCTTTAGGAATGCCAATTTACACTGTAATCCACAAATATGTAAACAGTAAAGACTGAAGTATAAATGGCTCAAACATTTGAAGGCCACATCAACTGGTAATTTGGAAGCTGCAGTATTTGAGGGCACCAAGTTGGGAAAGGTAAGTAAATTTTGAACAATGAAAAGGCATTTCCCCATTTTTCTGACAGTACTTTGAATTGCAATAGTGTAATTCAAAATAGGAGATTAATGGTAATATAAGATTCTAAAAATTGGTTCACAGCCTTCCAGAGAGTTTTCATACTGTGTGTTAGGTATTCAGTTTAATATATTTCAGAGATTTCTTTTAAATAATCAGAGCCAACCACATGTATAAACTTTGTATTATTTTTAATAGTTTTAAATATAAAAAGAATGAAAATGAAATCCAGATTGGGATTTTCTGTTTTTAAAATGGCATGAGAAGATATCTATCAGCCTAGAGAAGTACAACAAATTTTATATCCAAATGAAAAAAACGTGCAAGCAATTTGTCAGAGGAAGTTTGACACATTTTCTAAATGGCTTTTATTTTCTGTTTGTCATATCCTAATACAATTTCCTTGGGAAGCTCAGATTTTCCTCACACTCAAGTTATTTATAGCTGGGACAAGCAGGCTTTTTAACCAGGCCAAATCAGCAGCGCGGAATCTCTTGGAGCTAATTTGCCCTTTCCTACAACATGCTCCTTTTATGCTGGGCTTTAGAAGCAAAATTATCAGAGAAGAAACTTGTGCTGTTCTAAGAGACCAACTTCAAACAAAGTACCTTGGTGATTTCCTATCTTGCCCTTGGCCCAAAACCCAAGCTTATTTGATAAAAAGCAGCTTTATGTAGTACAGATATTCTTTATGTGTTATGCTGACTAAATAAACTGAAAGAGGAAAAATGGATAATTGACTCAAGCAGATGGAAGCAGATACCAACATCTCTAATTCTATGAAGCTTTCAATTGGAGAACAATTATGAAAGTTAGTAATGAATTTTGAATACAATATATAGTTCATCACAAGGCATTTCCTATTTCCCCTGTGAGCAATTTCCACAGCATATTTTAGGATTCATCTATTATGTGAGATCTAGGCAGATGTTCTCGTCTTGTGGCAAAATATTAAATTAGGTTGCTTGTAAGGATCTGTCTACATTAAACTATCAATTTACTTAATGAAAAACTTTTCTTAATGCAGTTTGGGCAACCAGCAGCTCATAGATACATACAACTATATAATCCTTTTTTGTTTTGTTTTGGTTTTTGCAGTTCAAAAACATCTCTCATCGTTTGTTGCCAAAGTTCACCGGAAGCCAGGTTTAACCTGAAGAAAACATTTACTTTCAACTTTTATTGCAATATACTTTATTAGAAATATCTTGAATGCACTACAATATAATGCCATGTACAATCATGTATAGTATTTTTCTTTAGAGTCAAAGAACATTATTAGAGTATTTAATGCCTATTAATGAGCTATTCATCTGCATTATGCTTTTAATAGAATGAGAAGCATTTTGAGAATGCTATATAAGGAGGTGGCTTTAGATGTTATTAGAAGTATCAAGGAACTTTCCTGTGACTGTCTCCATTTTTCATTTCATTATTACAATAATCTCTGTAAAAAAACCTTTCACAAGACATAAAATTTGCATATTTCTCTTCAGATAGCTAAAGTACATAAAATTGAAGTTTGAAGCTCTCGTGTGTCTGCTTATTGATATTCTGATAAATGCCAAAGCTAGTTTTAGAATTCTTTGTTAAGAGTCCCCCCCCAAGAAACATAATGTTTAGTTATTAAGGAATTTTATTTGTACATATTGTTGCAAGCTTAGAGTGATGCAAAACAAAGTTGTACCTTCAAACTGGGAAGCCAACTAACATTAGCTCATATCAGTGTCTCTGAACCTATTATAACATATTATATTCTCTTAGCACAATTAAAAACATTTTAAAATTATTTTAATTCATGTTCATTTTTTGCAGTGAGGGGAATAAACTATATTTCAAACATAAAAGTCAAGTAAAAGTATGTATCTATATGTGGGAAAAATACTGTTTCACGTCTGAAGTAAAAGAAGTTATGTGTATTTTATTCCTGATGCTTGCACTTGGCATGAATATGTTATGTGGAAATGTTGTTTTAAAAAAAATCTCTTAGTCTAAATAAGACTTGCAGCATATTTTATATTTTCAATTCATTGCCATTTGGCACTGGATTGCCAGTGCCAAAGGTAACATATTTTGAAAAATGAAACTTTAATAAAACTGTCAAAGTGTAAAGTCTAGGTGTTTGCCAATAGAAATTTCCGAGAGTATGTCATTGGAAAAAATTAAAGAATGTTAGCTAAGAAGTATTCACAATATTTATAAAACTTTCTAACACTTTTTATGCATTTTCTATCCAGTAACCTGCTAGAAATATCTAGGAAGAAATATCTATTCCTTCCTTTTATTTTCCCTTTCCTTTTTTTCCATTCTGGTGAAGCTAATGTTATTCCTCTTAAATTGCCACTATTTCCTTTGCCATTTCAAAAATGACCAGGCCATTTTTAAAACAGATCTATATGAATGCCAATGTTTATAAAATTGCATGTGTCAAAAGCTTGATTCAGCATTAGCTATGGTGAATGTTTCTCCATGAAGTGTGTCTCCAATAAATACAAAGTTTTTTTAAAAAATAATAATAATTCCAACGGTTTCTGAATATTTTCCAGGCATACCATTAGGGAGCCAAAACTACCAATAATGGAAGCCTAAAACACACTACATTATAAAGAAAACATGTAGAAAGAAAATTTATATGTAAGAATAGATTTACTTGCTTGGATGATATATGTGCACCTGCAAGAATCATAGGGGATATGGGAGAGCTCTAACATTACAATAAATGTTAATATGAATATGACTCAATTGCTTATCTCAACCAACTAGCCAAGAATGTTGTCAAGTGCCTGGAGGCTACGAGGGGTTGGAAACAGTGGTGGGTTGCTACCGGTTCACCCTGGATTGGGTGAACCAGTAGCGGCGGGGGCAGGAGGCTCCGCCCACCCACCTGGAAGTCTCTGTGCATGCACGCATGCCCACAAACCGGTAGCGACTGAAATTGAAACCCACTACTGGTTGGAAACCGGGGTGGTGGTGGGGCGCTGGAGAGGAATAGGCTCTGGCTCAGCTGTGGGTTCTTGAGCTACTGTGCTTAGGGGGTGGGGTTACCCTTGGAGCTGATTGGGCTGCACTTTTTTTTATTAAGGCCTGGTGCCCAATGTGGGAGGGTTCCTAGCCTCTCAGCTCCTGTTTAAGGAGCAAGTGGCATTTATAGCTAGCGAAGTCTTTGCACAGATCCATCTTGTGTTCCAGCTGTGCCCATTCCTGAACCTCTTGACTCTCTTTAGAGTAATTCATGCATTAGTCATCTCATCTGTAGACTATTCCAGAGAACTCTACATTGAGTTGCCTTTGAATATCCCTTGGAAGCTTGCAGGGGTGGCAATGCAAGTAGTGATGGACAAATATTGCTATGCTCATCTCTTTCAGGTTTTGTCAAGTATAAGCTGCACTGGTTACTTACAGTATAGGTAACTCAAGGTACTGATTAACATTTATAAAGCATTACATTACATAGGGCCTAATTATCTATGAGACTATGTATTCCCATGGTTCTTTCCCACTAGATACAATCAGAGATTTGCATGCTCTGGATTCCATCAATTAAATTGTCATCTAGCAGGATTCCGGAAATGTGCCTTCTCTGTTGTAGCACTTGCCCTTTGCAAGAGCAACCCAGACGAGATTTGAACTGCTCTTATTCTGCTTGTCTTAAAAGAGTCTTCAGAACATGGCTCTTTTCCCAGGTCTTAAACTAGAGGGATTGTCAGACCCCTTTAAGTTGGGTGCTAAGTGAGAAAGAGGGTGTATCCTGTGGATGACTAGTGCCATTTTTGATGTTATGAGGTCTCTTCATTTTTTAATTTGTAAACAACCCAGAGTAGTTCTGAAGTCAGGTGACCCTAGAATTGTATTTGGGAAAAAAAATACAATATGAATGATTGAGAATTTCCAAGTACTATTCAAGTTTCATTTTGTGAATTGATTCAAAAATATGAAAGTGAAAGTTTTCTTCAAGTATTTTTTTAAATCAAGCACAAGCAAACTATCAATACAGTTGGAGTCATACCTACATTATTTATAACTTACTTTAACTGTTTGCAACAAAATCATGCCAATATTTATTTATGCATTGAGATGTTTTCATAATGTAAAGGCAAGACATGAAACAGAACATAAGATGGAAAGCATGGTGGTTGTGTGAATGTGACTAAATCTAGCAATTCTACTATTATATCACTATCACTACACCAGTGGTGTCAAACTCACGTCATCACTGCGGTGTCACATGGCGTATCGGGATTTTTTCCTTTGCTAAACTGAGGTGGGGGCATGGCCAGCACGTGACGCATCTGGCCTGGAGTCTGACAGTGGTGGTTGTATGCATCAGAATCCAGCTAAAACCTTACGTTCATGGAATGTATTTGAAGTTTCTTCCCCTGCTTTTAAGTATTACTTATATTTGGATCATGAGTCTTTCCCCAAAAGAAGACATGACAGAGCAAGTCAAGAACATTACTGGAATATTGGTAATTGCTTCCAACTGGTTGAGTTCTCAACTGAGTTGAGAACTTTTAAAGTAAGGAGAAGTTGGCCAATACTACATTCCACTGCATGTCAATAACCAAGGGAGAAAGGAATATGCCTGCAAGGTCCCAGCTACCCAGCTAAAAGATAAAAACCTTTGAAGGACTATCCTCTTGGGTATGTCTAGTTTAATGAACAGAAGTAGTAGGAGTGACATGATAACAGTGTTCCAATATCTCAGGGGCTGCCACAAAGAAGAGGGAGTCAAGCTAGTCTCCAAAGCACCTGAGGGCAGGACAAGAAGCAATGGGTGGAAACTAATCAAGGAGAGAAGCAACCTAGAACTAAGAAGAAATTTCCTGACAGTTAGAACAATTAATTAGTGGAACTACTTGCTTCCAGAAGTTGTGAATGCTTCAATACTGGAAGTTTTTAAGAAGAGATTGGACAACCATTTGTCTGAAATGGTATACTGCCTGAGTGAGTTGGACTAGAAGACCTCCAAGGTCCCTTCCAACTCAGTTATTCCATATCATTCCATTCTCATTTTCTCAAACTTGTGGGTGTGAAGGTTGTGTGTGAAGTGTAGAAGTAGTTAAGAGGCAATTTCCAACGTGATTAGAAGCTATTCTATTCTACTCTCCCTAGCAGGATCCTCAAGCTCTCGTACCGCCCAATTCGTCCCAGAAGTAAAGACTTCACTAGCCCAGAACCCAATGACGTCACTCCACCTCTGGCCACTCAGTCCTGTAGTGGCGCGGTCCCGGGGTCGTCCTCCCTCTGCATCCACACAACCCCCAGCCCACGCCGCTCGCTCCTAAGGCAAGCGGAGGCAGCGCCTCGCCTGCTGCCAACTGAGCCGACCTGCCTCTCTTAAGAAAGGCCGGAACCTCGGCTCCTTCTTGCATTCTTTCAGCGGGCTGCTCTTGCTGACGAGGCGAGAGGAGGCAACCGCCTTCGCAAGCCTGCAGCAGCCGCCGCCGCCTCATCTCCCATTCCCTTTTGTGGGTAAGGCTGGCGTCGAGGTCGAACAGTTTCCCCGTCAGGGGGCGACGCAGCTACTAGAGAGTGAAGGGAGGAGACAGAGGAAGAGAAGGAGGAGAAAGCGCCGCTGAAGGCGGGCGCTCCTAGGTGACAAGCGGTCACAGGTGCTGTGGCCGCCTTGAAACACAGGAGAGGCGCCTCCGTGCCCCAACCAGCTGCTGCTGCTGCCGCCGCCGTCTCTGCCTGCCTCCGGGTGGCAGCTGCCGCCGCTGTTGCAGTTCCTACTGCTGAGCCGGCGCATGCAGGAAGGTTAGCGCGAGCTCGGGATCTGCGCGCGGGCGCGCGCGCTTCAAGAAAGCGAGTGACCGAGGGTGAGCGAAGCGGAATCCTTGCGCTTCGGCGGAGTCTGTAAGTTGCTTGGTTCTCTCGCCGCCGCTGCAGCTGCTGGTTTCTCTGGACTGGTGCAACTGACTCTCTGCAGTCTGCGCGACTGTCCCTTGGATGTACATATATATATATATATTTGCCCGCCGCTGTGCTGTTGCCGCACGGCTGTAGCTCAACCGGCAGAGAGAGAGAGAAAGAGAAAGGAAAAAGAGAGAGAGAGAAGGGGTAGGGGCTTCGCAGGTCGCGCGCGCCCACCGCAAACGGG
>JANHZT010004779.1:52505-67554 GCA_032468215.1 Stegonotus admiraltiensis
AGCCTTTTGAAAGCATTTTTTTACAACCTCTTCGCCGAAGACGTTGTAGAAAAAATGGTTTTAAAAGTAAAAAAAAATTGACCACACCCACTCAGTCACATTATCCCCCACCAAGCCACGCCCACAGAACTGGTAGTAACAAATTTTAGATTTCACCACTGTGTGGGGGCCCTAAGGTAAGCTGGTGTAGGGCACCACCCCACCTCGCCTCGTGGCCGCAGCACCACGAGCAACCAGATGGAGTGAGTGAGTGGCTGTGCAGGCTCTTAAGTAGGGCTTATTTTGGAGGTAGGGCTTATATTAGACACATGTGAAAAAAACATGCTAGGGCTTATTTTCAGGGAATCAGTGTTAAAATCCATAGTTAGGATTATGTTGATAGTACATAATTTATTTTATTCTTAGGAGAAAGTTCATCCATGACATGCTGCCTGATTTTTGACTTGTGATCAATTATAATTCAAAAATTCTTTTCACATGTATTCTTTTCAGCTAGAAATTAAGAGATTGTTTTCAGACTAGAGACTTTATTAAAGCATAATCTTCCATAAGATCTTTGAATAAAATGTGTTAATCTGACAAAGTACTACCAAACTACTTCTGATTTTTGGTTTTTACTCTATTATTTCAGCTCACTTCTTTAACTTATCAATATAATTTTGAATTTTCTGTCTTCCAGAATAGTGTTTCTCAGCTTTGGCAACTTTAAAATTCATGGACTTCAACTCCCAGAATTCCACCGAAAGCATTGAAGACCACATCTTAAACTTGCCATGGTTGAGAAATGTTCTAGAACACTGTTTCTTAAAGTGTCCTAGAACCCTTCATGGTCCCCCAAGACACTCTTAGCGGTCTGCAAGATCAAAATAGTTTGCCAGCCTACGTTGAAAAATAGTACAATATTCAAATCACTTCAAACAATTGTAAGAAAAAGTAGCAGCAAATGCATCAATTTTAATTTTTAGATATCAATAAATATAATTCATAGAAAAACTCTTATGGAACCCTTTATAATTTTTATAGGTAGAAAGAGTCCCGAAAGGAAAAAAATGTTTAAGAAACACTATTCTACAACATTATCTATCCCACCTAAATTTGTGTCATCTACGAATATGATAAGCATTTCCTCCACCTCTTTTGTTCATATCGTTAATAAGTTCTTAAACTATGGTCCTACAGTTCATATATTATATTCCAGTCTGATGAAAAACTGTTATCAAATACTTTTTATCCAGCCTTTGTATTTTAATAGTATTGAACAGAAAATCATGGGTTACTATAATGGGTAAAAAGAATAACCTTGAGGAAGAAGAAAAAGAAATGCAGCATAACAAGGGTTAGATTTTTTAAAAAAATCAGAGTCTCAGGCAGAATGCAATTTGAGTCAACATCTCAAGCAAGGACCTCCCTAATTTGCAAGAAGATAAAGGAGGGTGGGAGGAGAGAAGCACATCTCAGCGTGCAAGATTCTGTTACTATAACCTTATAATAAAAGTAGTATTGGCTGGTATGTTTTTGGTTTTCAAATTTGGCCTACCTTGGAAGGCAGACATGTACTTTGTCAAATATCAAGAAATAGTCTGTCCACGGCATTTTCATTACCTCTATTGGAATCATAAATAAACAATTAAGATTTAGTCTGACAAGGCTGGCCTTGACAAATTCCGTAGTTCCCCAGTTCTCCATTCCCTCCCTTTTCAAGATATGAACGTTCGTCTTTTCCAAGTCATCTGGTTTTCCTCCTGTTCTGCAAAATTTCTCAGACAGAATACATAAAGATTCTGCCAAACTATCTGTAACCTAAGTGCAACCCATCCAATCCTGCATATTTAAACTCATTCAAGGTCAATAGATACTTCCTGATATTTCTAATCGTGCTTGAATTGGAATTCTGCCTTCCCAAATGCAGAGCCTCTTCACAGAGAGGCTGAACCAAAATAGAAGCAGGCTTCTCAGATTCAAAAAGACAACTCCTGAAACATATGGAACAAATTCATTAGAATGCCATCTCGTATTGTTACATCCCAGCATACAATTAATTTAGAAATCCCTTGTGTTGTGCTCTATTTCAAGAGCCATTCTGTCAAGCAACTGTGCTCTTGCAAACTATTCTCAGATTTAGTGAGTGCATATTGAAAGATTCAGGAAATCACATGGTAGTATCTCCTTAAGCATCCCTTTTTGAAAGTGTACTTGTGGAAATTTCCTAGTATAAAGCTTATTTCTGCTCTGTGCTGGGCCAGGAACTTAACCTATTTCATTGAGAGCCAGAACTGAATCAATATCCATTGTGCCTCAGAATGGGCAGGGGGTAGAAATGTAAAGGAGAGAAGCTATTATTGTTTCCCTTTGAATCACAGGTGTGACTTACTCCTCCAACAACACCTACCACTAATGAATAGTTACAGTACTAATTTGTACTTATATACTGCAGTTTGAGACTGATTTACATGTCAGGCCTCAAAGCTCAGTCAGTGTACCTATATTTTAAAAACATTTTTGTTTCTTTTCCTTAGTTTGCATATAATCTGGTGAAGAGCTTTGCAAAAACTGAACGCTTGTACAATCTTTCTTCCATTTTGACTGATCCTCATTAAATTGGTTTGAAAAGTTATCATTCATGGAAAAGACAGAATCGGATGCCTGATATTTTTGTGGAGGTGCTGTTCTTTGCATAGAAGCTTGTGATCTGGGAAACTCCTTTACAGTCGAACACAAAAAAAAGAGTCAGTTATTTGGCAATACTCATTACAAACGTGGAAATCAGAAGACAGGGTTTACTTGGGATATTTAGGGTATTAACCTTTAATTATAGAAAAGTTTAACATGGATAAATAGAATTGCCAAGCAGCACCCAACCATGAGAATGTTGAATCAGGCCTTCTGTGATTCATCCATACAACCTTTTGTTGGATACATCATCCCCACCCATCAAATTGTTTCTTTAATGGTGCAAAATAGAGGAGGGATCCGATTTCTAGTCTGCTGCGATTTCTAGTCTGCTGCCATTATGTACATAAAAAAGATGAAACCTAACCAAAGACCACTCCATTTGGGATTGTTGATGCTAATTCTCACGCTATTATTATCCGTACAGTATTTGGTTTTTGCTGATGTCTAATAAATATCAAGCTATATTTATGGTACTTGTAGGGAGTGGTATGTGAGCTTGCTATGATCTGGATGTGGGGATTGATTGGGAGTGTGGTGGGCAAACTAAACTGGAAATTATCTATAGCAATTTTCAAACACATGTAAGGATCAGTAATAATCAACAATGTTGTTTGGGTATTTTGTGCTATATGAAAATTGTGTTCTTCAGAAAAGCTTAAAATGTTGTAACTGGAAATTCGGACATTACTGCTGAACTTTAGCATAAATAGTAAAGATTAATAGAGCAGATATTAAAAATAATAATAAATTGGGTTACTAAAATCCATTTTCTCCAATTTGTTTCATCGTATTATAGAAATATGGAATATTAAAATGAATAAGAAGCTTCCTAGTTTTCATTTAAAAAATTTTATATATTGTAACTGCAAATGACAATTCCATTTTCCATCCAATAATGGGAAACTAAAGTACATAATCTATCATTCAGGGACAAATTGTATTTAAAACACAGAAAATATTAATAGCAAAATAAACAATTCAGCAAAATGATTTGAAGGATCCTTTACTTAACAATTGGTCAACTCATATTTAGCCTCCCTTGTTTAATTATGGCAATAAGTTACCTCTGCTATGGACAATTTAAAATTAATACTACAGATGAATTTTTATATGCTGCCATGCTCTATGTTTTTTTTAAAAAAATATGGATTTTTGCTCATTTTACTTTTTATGTTTTTTTAATTGTGATCATGTCATATATACACATATTGTACACACATACACAAATTCAGAGAGACACATACACACATATAAATGCTATATTAGGATTTTTAATGGCAATTCTGTGGTACAAAGGCTAACATAGATCAGTCCAGCTGCGTGTGTCATGCAGAGGTGGAATTACTGAATTAAACCTCCAAGGCTAATATATAGAGTAAGAGTAAACATTGCCTTACGTCAAATATAAGCAATAAACTAATTTAAAGATAATGGTTTGCATGTATTTTCTTGCCTGTCTTTTCACTAATTCAAAGCACATTAGCAATATTTTGACTCTAGTATGTTTTTATTTCTTGCTCTCTTTTTGTGAAGATATAAAACTGGTTTCATGCTATCTGCACCAGCCATTATTTGCACAGGTTTCTCAGATTTATATGCACATAGTTTTTCCACAAATAGTCTTACAGTACTAGTGTCCTTTCCTGGCAGCTATTACACAAACATTTATACTAATCTCATAACATTTGAAGAATAACTATTGATATTGGGCAAAGAAACTCTACAAAGCCATAATTTTCAGGCCTATCCAGTTTGTAATGGGTAAATGAAAAACTCACAAGTCCACTGAAAAAGTTCAACGCTCATCATTCCAGCTTCATAACATTTATACCAATTTCTGCTCATGTTTACCTTAAATCCATCAACAAACTTGTAAATTTCCCACAGTAGGTTGAATAGCTACTCACAAATCATATAAGGGGACTCTAGCAAAAGAAAATCTAAGTGAAAGCTAAGTTATTTATAATATAATTTCTAATATTTATAAGTTATAAGTTATTTATAATTCGTAAATTTTATTGATTGTTACATTCTGCACTCTGACATATTTGGATTATATAGCAAAAAATTCTGGAGGCTGCAATCCTCACATTCTCTATCATTTTATTATATAAATATTAAAAAGAAATTGGTTGGGGTTTTTTTTGAAATGAAGAATAAAAACATTAAATAGGTGACATGTTTACATACAGTCTTCCTTTCTAATGACTGCTTATTTGTTTCACTTGAGATAGAGAAAAAGACAGAGATAAAGACATGCAAGTTCAATTATTTATTTAAAATAAAGCTTGCAACTCTCCCCATGCAGATGATTGATGAAATAAAACTTCAAGCCTATTGGTTACAATAAAACACAAGTTAGCATAGCTGTCTCAAAATCCACAGATGTAACTGAGATTTACAAATGTTCCAGAAGAATATCATAAATATTTTTAAATGGTCAAAATAACGAATTTCAAACTTACCTAGATCACACTAATAGTTTTTTTCTTTCTAGGGGCTTGCCTTATTTCTAAATTTCCACATTCTGTTGCAAGCTTGGAAAAGAATTATGTAAATCTAAACAATGAGTAATATAGCTTTTATTATCTAGCTGTGTTCTAAATTGTCATTGTCACCCTAGTTTTGTAAGTGTGGATTTCATAACTGATTTCAGTACTTCAAATGAAAATTTCTAATAAATTAGTGAATCTTACACAAACTATAAGATAATTAATAAACGTATGTTCACAAATGTACAATTCTTTTGTTGTTGTATAAAACTTGTCATTGGTTCAGATTTCCCATATGAGATGATTTGAAATAAGTCAATGGAAGAAGCACTAAAGAGACAGGAGAGGATTATCAAAATATAAAACGGACATATATATTTAAATAATTTATAATATGTTTTAATATGCTTTTATCACATATATTATTTCAATTTTGCCTCTTCTTCTCTTTCAGATCTACCCTCAACTGCAATGACACAAACTTTACAACATTATAAAGACAACGAAAGGTGAGCATTTCCCATAAGCCAGTCTGTCACAAACAGTTGATTTGTTAAATTAAATAGCAATGGTACTTAGTCTTATATACTGATCCATAGTGCTTTACAGCACTCTCTGAGGAGTTTATAGTGTCAGCATATTGCCCCCAACAATTTGGGTCTTCATTTTATCATCCTCAGAAGGATGAAAGGCTGAGACATTCTTGAGCCAGTCAGATTGAACTCCTGGCTGTGGACAGAGTTAGCCTGCAATACTGCATTCTAACCACTGTGCTACCTTGGCTCTTAAATACTTATTAAATACATACGTTTAAATACACACATATTTTCCCAAAAACATATTTTGAGGGCACAGAGAGGCACCTTCAGAAGAAGAGATGTGGATTGTGTTATATTTGAGAATATGTGTCCCAGGTTAATTTTACAGGATCCAAACTGGGTCAGTCACCAGAACAAGAGGTTTAGATTTCCAAGCTTTCGGTTCCTGACAAGTGCCCTGAAGAAGGGCTCCAGTATGAGTCCGAAAGCTTGAAAGACTAAATGTCTGGTCCCGGTGACCAACCCTGATCGGTGTTATACTTTTTTAAGCTGTTGGGTTCAAATTCTGAGCAATTACATGTAGAACCATGATAGGATAGGTTTACTGCTTCTAAATGCATTTTATCAGAAAGATTTATATTCCAAATATCTCTAGAAACTCGAGCAATCTATTTCTTTACCCTATGATTTGTCCCTTAAATAAGAATATGATTTAGGTATTTTGATCAGCTAATTGATTTTTTTACTCATGGCTGCAAGCAATAGGGTAGTAGTTGAGTAGTAGTCTATGGTGCTGCCTACCACTTAAATTTTAGAAAATTTAGCGTAGAGTATGATTTTTAAACATTTTTGAAAACAATAAAATAAATCTTTACAGGAAACAATGGAAGCACAACTTTGTTTTTAGCCATTGAGAAACAGTTTTTGTTTTGTTTTTTAAATAGAATATGTTATCAGGCACTTAGCTAACAGGCATATCAGAAAAGAGGACTACCCTCTTCAGCATACTATTCAATTAGCACATTTTTTAGCTTGATGTTACAGAAACCAGAGAGCCACAGATTATGTTTCCTTCTATTTTCTATAGGCATTATCATCCCACCTTTTTCAAGAGATGAAATAGTATATTTTGGATTTTTTTTAGCCGTATAGGAAGCATGGACAGAAAAAACAACCATGGTTTTTTGTTTTTTTTACTACTTTTCAACTACAGGAATAACAATACAATCAGATCTGAGAACATGAAGAGTGCAGGCACACTCTTTACAAACTTTAACAAACCACTCCAAGCAATCTTAAATATCATGAGGGACCTTTGCATGATTGATTGATTCTTCTTAAAGTTTGTTATTCTTAGAATCTGACTCCAAACCTATAATTTAAAGATTTCTATTTCTTCCTTATTTTTCACAGTATTCGTGTTTCACATATTACTACTAGAAAGACTATTGCCTAACTGTTCCAGCTTTGCTGTTACAGAAATAACCTTATCCTCCATAATCTTATCTAAATTTTTGTTGCATTCCTCCTTAATCTCCTATTTGCATTTTTAGTACATGTACATATTTATCTGTTCCAACTTCTCCTTTTCTTCAATCACATTTGTTCTATCAGATCATGATTATTCTTGAGAGTGTTCCTGCTCTACCTATATTTTCCTGTGATTTCTCTTAAAAGAGCTCTCATTTCCATTTTCTGGTTATATTCCTCTGGTTATTGACATTCTTGATTTACATATCTTTCCTTATTCTTTCTTGCTTGAAGATAAAACCCTGTTTCCAGTCATTGTGCATGCCTTTTTCTCATTGCTCAAGCCTTTCATCCTCTCTTTGGTTATCATGATAGCTTGTTGTGAAAGCCACTTGAACCTTCAAACATTGGGAATATTTTCTGTTCCCTTGCTTTTCACAATGCAGTTCCTTCTTTAAGGCACTTGGCTTCATTCAATCCTGCAAAATTTCATTTTTTTTCTTATCCCCATGGTTGGTTACTCTTAGTTTCAGCATATTTTTCTTTCTTATGCTTCTAATATTTTAAAATGAGTTATTTACAATAAATTCTGTTAAGAGCAACATTCTAAGAATTTTGAAGAATTGTCTTTTAATTTTACAGGGCTGTAGTGTTGCAAAATTTAAGGACTTCTGATTTAGAATATTCAGTTATTTCCTTTTTTCTATTGTTGTATAATTAGAATACAATTTTGTATATTTCTAGTAATTTTATGTTATTTTTTTAAAAAAGTGCCTCTCTTTACTTCTATTTATTATGGGAAGAGCCACTTATACTTTTGTATGTATTAGAGTAACTATTGCTTGGTTTGTGTCCTTCCTTATGAAATATATGACATTCAGAATAGGAAGTTAATTTGAATCCTTGATTAAAATCGGCTTTCACAGCTTAAAATCCATTTGTTTGTTAAAGAAGAGATTATTTAACTGGTTAAAGGCTCTAACAAGGCTAGATTTCAATGGGTGGCTTTTAACTGATAATTTAATCATGGTTTCATTTTGTTAAATTGTTTTGCCCTAAAATTGGAAGCCAGTCACTAAAAGCAAATTTGGACAGGAACAAAACATGTCAATAAGGTTTGAAACTACAGTTTTAATACTAAGATTATGATTTCAATATTTATACTTAATCTTCACTTGCCACCTAAGATTTCTGCATCACACAGAGGTATCAGGACAATTTACCCCAACTCATTAAACTCCCTGGATGAAGTATTACTTGAAACAGAATTTGCCACATTATACAAATAGGAAGTTAGGCCAGTATTTGAACTAATCATATTTGAACTAATCACCTGGATGAGTCAAAAGATTTGTAGGCATTTATTTAAACAGTTTTGGCTTTGACCTTTAAAACCTCAAATAGAAACATATTTCAACTTTGTGTTTCAAAGGCTAATAAACGTGAAGGTCCTTTTTGGCAGAGATGTTTAAATGGAATGTCCTTAAGTTTGACCACTGAAGATAAGAATTCTATTCCATGATAGAACAAAAAAAAATGAAACCACAATAGTAAATTTATTAAGATAGTTGTGTTTGGCAATTGTGTCTAAGGAGCCAAGTTAGAAAAAAGGCTAGTTAGCTCATATTTCGATTATTTTTTTATCTTGCTTAATGAAGAAAAGCTATTTCACAGAGGTAATCAGGCCAGAACTATTAAAAGTACCATTCATTGTTTGTGTAATAGAGATTGAATGTATTATAAAGAGTAAATACTAAGCTTTTTTCTTTTTTCTTTTACAGGGTTGGGAGAGAAAACAACACCACATTCTAGCTCTCTCAGTCATCTTAAAGAAACATACTATTCATAAAAACAACTCAGCTTCCAAAATTTTGTTTGTGAGACTGAATCCGTGGTAGTTATATGAATGTTTTTATAAATGATACTGCAATCAATAATGTAGCATAGATTTATACTAACACAAAAGAATTGGTTGGAGAAAAAGATTTTGTACATCTAGAGTATTTTGACCCCTCTCCTTTTTTTTTTTAACGAAGAAGACAGTCTTCTCTTTCCACATATAGTCAAAAGATGCCAGCCAAAACACCCATCTACTTGAAAGCTGACAATAATAAGAAAGGAAAGAAATTCAAGTTGAGGGACATTTTGTCTCCAGATATGATCAGTCCACCCTTGGGTGACTTCCGCCACACAATTCACATTGGGAAAGAAGGACAACATGATGTGTTTGGAGACATCTCTTTTCTGAAAGGAAATTATGAGCTTCTACCTGGAAATGAGGGAGAAACAGCAGCCAGCCAATATGAAGGATGCAATGAATTCCTAAGGGCAAACAGCACTTCTGACTCAGTGTTTATTGAAACTCCTTCTCCCGTCCTTAAAAATGCCATATCGCTTCCTGCCATCGGTGGTTCTCAAGCCCTTATGTTGCCCTTGTTGTCACCAGTGACATTTAATTCAAAGCAGGACTCGTTGGGACCCCTGAGGAATCCCAGGCATAGTTGTGAGCCCGTAATGGAAGAAAAGTTGCAGGAGAAGAGCAAACACTTGGAGAATGGGAAAATATACAAAGATGACATCACATGGAAGCAGAAAGCGCCAGCATCGTATTATACTAATGGAACAGGCAGCCATTCAACTAGCCATTCAGAACAATACACCAAATGGCAAACAGAGGAGTTCCTTGACAACCCCCATCTGTCATGTGATCAAACCAAGATGCAGCCTAAATCAGACGACCCTCTGTCAGACCTGGCAGAGCCCCTCCTTTCTTTGCAGCTTGACCTCGGACCCTCACTTTTGGATGAAGTACTCAGTGTAATGGACAAAAACAAATCATAGAACTTGCTGCTTTGTGCCCTCTCAGTTTTCTTCAAATAAATATATTTGAAATGAGACATCATCCATCCAATGTCAAGCAATTAAAGTTGCAATCTAATGCATTGCTGATTTTTTTTTGCAGTAGTCTCACAGTGTTTTTTGCTTATTCATAAAAAGGTGTCAAACCTCAACTGATCTGAATGAGCAAAATTAAGTAAATATTTAAATCTCAGCTATTGAGAATAAATGGAAAAGAAATAGGCTTACCTTTGGATGGATTGTGCCCTTTTGTGTGTATATAAAGAAATTGGTTCTTTTTGCAATTGACATGTTTTCTAAAAACAAATGACTTTAAACTATTTTTTTACATATTTTTTAGCATGGCAAATGTTTTCAAATGAGTACATATTTTAATGACACAATTTTCAGCTGTATTAAAATGTTCCATTAAAACAAGAGATGTCAATGTAATATTTGAACTTATTCTGAAAATCAGAAAGTTTTGGATTCTCAAATATTCCGTGTATGCCAGGCAGAAGTTTTATGAAATAAAAATAATTAGTTCAAAATTATTTGTAACTCCCAGAATGATGAAATTCTTTTTACTAGTACTACTATAACTATTGTTATTATATTAGCATTGTTTTTTTTTTCATTCTGGCTGCACTGTTATTGTTTAGTGTTAATGTATAGTTCTAAGCTGAAATGGGAATGGCTTTTTCTGTTCAACTATTAAGAATGTGTAGCCAATACAAACTGGTGCCACTGAAGTTAAGGGCGATTCCTGTGCAAGCTCTTACACCAATACATTTTCAGTACTAGACAATCTGAAGAAATAAAGTGAAGTTAAAGCTGCATTATTTTATGAGCTGAAATCTATTTCTATGCACATTACACTTTTAACAACTTCTACAAACAGAAACTCTTGTGATTGCACCAGAGAACTGTTGTTTCTTTCCCTTTTTTTGAGAATCTGAGTATAAACTGTATATTTGTGTGCATTCACATAAAATCCATATTTTGATCTTTTAACTTTGTCCTCTCAGTTATTAATATTGACAAATGTTTAAAATTTTGTGATGAATTCTTTTACATTTTAGAAGGAAGCACCAACTAGTTACAATGCTCAGAAGAGGTTGTGCTAGAGCAATTGGTATTCAGGAACTATTGTGATGGCCCTGAGTTGCGTAGATACTTTGTGCAATACAATAAAGAATAAATATGTAAAATTGTGTTTGTGACTGCTTTATAATTATGAAAGAATGGACTATTTCAAAATGTGCTGAGTATCATCAATAACATACGGTATTCCCATTACATAGTTCTAACTAGTAGTAGCAGCAGCACTGTTTAGCAATTGCTATGACTTTAACCAGGTTAAGTATGATATATGAACAAAATGGATCTCTGTGTCATGAGCTAGTGTTATAATTAAAATAGTATCTTCATTTTTATTGCAGTTCAGATTTCCCTATTCTCTTGAGTTTTTCAATAGTGTATGGAGCTTTTGTGTCACTCGGTTATATCAACTATAAAATACACAGAGTTGTATACACGTGGAAGTGGATGTCTAAACATGGTTCTGTTATTGAACTCTCTTCTAGGGATTAATGCTCACATACTTAAAGTTATTAAAGTAGGAGCATACATACATTATTTCTTTAAAATCTGATATAAAGTTACCTGTTTTCATCATTTATCTTCACAAAGCTAGATTTTCATTCCATTTTAAGAAAGATAGGGTGGCCTATTTTCCCATAACATTTGTTACCGCTTCAGTGTTAGTCATTAAGATTTTGCCAGAATTGGAACGATTAAGGAATTCTACCTAATGAGATTTCTGATGCATGTGATACATGAAGGAAATTATATTGGGCATTAAATCAAGAACAATAGTGGAGCTTTTACATTGCATAATTGTAACCTTCCAAAACCTAGTGCCTTGCAGATATGAATAGCTTTGATTCCCCATAATTCCCAGCCTATAAATAGGCTTTTAAATCTAAATCTCACAACAGGCTTCCTATCCCAATCCAATAGGACAAAACGTTACTTTAACAAGATACGTTGCATGTCTTGTTAAAGTAATGGTGTACTGCATATACAGTTCTTTCTTATAATTAGTGACTTCA
The DNA here is from genome assembly GCA_032468215.1 of Stegonotus admiraltiensis. Taxonomy (NCBI): domain Eukaryota; kingdom Metazoa; phylum Chordata; class Lepidosauria; order Squamata; family Colubridae; genus Stegonotus; species Stegonotus admiraltiensis. The sequence goes on from JANHZT010004779.1 coordinate 64,632, forward strand.
TTCATACAATACATTTAGCTGGATCGAGGTAGCAGGCTTGTTTACTGCACATGTTAAGTATGGTTGATCTTGACTTTTTTGTGTCTTAGAACCTTGAGTGAATCAAGTCCACTTGGTCAGGTTACTCAGCAAACGCAGAAAATCAGTTGTCAGGTTTAAGTGTTTTGCATATAACCTTCAGGTTCACCTAGCACAGGGCTGTCAAACTCCCGGCCCACGGGCCAGATGCATCACATGCTGGCCACACCCACACCCACACCCAGTTTAGCAAAGGGGGGGGGAAGTCCCAATACAGCACGTGACACTGCTGTGACAACATGAGTTTGACACCCCTGACCTAGCAGGATAATCTGCAGAAAAACTAACATTTTGAAAGTAACAAGATGTAGTGTATATTGTATTACTGTACAGCAACTGCTACGACTTTAACCAGGTTAACCATGTTGTATGAATGGACCTGATTTCCAAGGAGAAGAAAGCAAAGCCCAAACAAAACACAGATGAACTCAATAAATGTGAACTTTCTACCTTTCTGTCAAGTCAGCAAATACATACTAGAAGTGTGTTGGGGGAGGGGGTCTGTGGGAATGGTTTCATCTTTGGCAGGGCCAGATAGTCTTTCAGAGTAGCTATAATGGAATCAGAAAGTACAATTTTCCAGGACCTGCACTGACCAGAAGTCTGATATTTTTGGCTGCACTGCAAATTTGAGGCAATCTGTTATGTTGCCTTTAAGAAAATGCTATTCTTTGGAAAGGAATCTCTCGCTAGAGAAATATATCAGGTGATCTTGCAATTAAGATAATACCTTTCTGTGTTTTGCATTCTTTGATTATTTCCCTTGCCACTTTACTGGATAGAGAAAACTATTTGGACAAAATAGCAACTGCTTCTACTTGAGCTCATCAAATGAGAATGCTGATGTTGTGAGAACCTGACTGTTTTCACAGCAGTAAACCACTCAGGAGACACTGCATGCACAAAAGAAAGAGGGCTGGTTTGAAATACATGGCGAAGGCAAGCCTTCTCATATGGCTTTTTTTCTAATGCGGATTTTGAAGTTTCCTGGCATGAAATGAGTGTGATCTAAGATACTTATGCACTGTTATAACCCATTGGTATCATCCCAAACAGTTAAATATATGCTTAAATGCATTTCATTGGAACTGGTGATACTTTAATTTTCACCAATTCTATCTTCTTTTACTTTTAACTTCAGGGTAAAATAGATTGGAGTTGGTAGCAAAGAAGCATTTAATAGGTTTCTTGGGAATAAAAATATTTGCCAGAGAAAGATACACCTTTATTAGGACAAATCATCACATCTTAAAATTAGGAGCAAGAACAAAAGTTCTGCAGAAAACTTCTCAGCGATGAATCAAAAGTGTTGTATTTATCGCATAGGTGTCAAACTCTCCTGGTCACATTGCTGTCACGTGACATATCACGATGTTTTTTCTCTTCACGGAGCTGGGGTGGGCATGGCCTGTACGTGATGCATCCAGCCCGCGGGCTGCCAGTTTGACACCCCTGCTCTATCATATGGTGGACTGTACTATTTCAGTGTAAGAAATTGTAATTGCTAATCTGGAATTCAGAGAGTTATAGTACCAAAACAACTGAAGCGCAGCAGTTTGGAGAAATAAGATTTAGGAGGCAATTGCCTTAAATACAACTGTGGATTGTAAATTGGAATTTAACTTACCTTCTTTAGCATTTGGAAGTATTAGAGCTCTGGTGCTAAACTTGGTCCTGAGGCTCAGATTGCTGTGGAAATTCCTGATGCTTTCTCCATCTTGAAATTAATAAATAACCTGCCCTATATAGAGTGCTGAACAAATCTTTCCCCAGCTTAAGTAGAAAAGCAATGAAGCTGGATTATACATTCTTCGTTGCAGTGGAATTCTATTTTAATCTAATTCTCATTGGCCCTATGTTATTCATAATTTGAAATAATTGCCTTGCATGTTCATTGGACCTTTGACCAATAACATCAACCTGGATTTACAGATCTTGCTGGAGATAGACTGCAGTCTGGAGTACCTTTAATCAATATGTTATGGTTTTGTCCTATCCTTACCCTATTCTGGCAAGATGTAAAGCAATAAATTATCCTTGTCCTTGACTTAGCCTTAAAAATGGTCAGCTCTCAATTTGATCCTCAGCACATTCCATCAAAAACAGGAGGTTACAACAACATACTCAAAATGACAGGTTTATGGACTGCAATGGGAGTTAAGATAAATTGTTCCTTAGTGAAAGAAGCATTGATCCAATAGTCTTTGAAATTTTGAATGAGGATCTTCTAGAAAGTGCAATCAAAAAACAACATTAAATAGCATGCCGCTAGCACATTTTTAAATATATCTAAATTTCTCGATACTTGCTTCACTTTCTTCTTTCCAGTTATATTTCCCATTTAAATCTTTAATTGGGTCAAGAGACATAGATAAGACTATATATGATATTTGGGAGTGCTTTTGGTTAAATATCTTGTTTTCTATAAATAATGTCAACATATTTTTTTTAAAAACATGAGGTGGGTTGGATTATTTTGCAAATAATATAGATTAGCAATTCTCAACCTTGGCAACTTTAAAATAGATGAACTTCAATCTCCTGAATTCCCTAACCAGCAGAGTTGGCAGGGAGTTGAAATCTACTTCTCTTAAAGTTGCCAAAGTTAAGAAATGCTGATATAGATGTTTAAAGAAGTCAGGGACTTTCACCTGCTTTACTGTTGGTTCAAAACAGGGCAGAGGCCAAGGGAGAATAGGGCAAAGATATTTAGAAATCATATTCTAAGAATGGACAGAGATGCTAAATTACCCTTTACATCAGTGGTGGGTTCCTCCCAGTTTGGCCCGGTTCCTGTGAGCCAGTAGCGGTGATGATATGACATCTCTGAACCGGTTCTCCCCCC
>JANHZT010004779.1:87610-102725 GCA_032468215.1 Stegonotus admiraltiensis
TGGGGGACTTGCTGCTTTGCAAGATAAATATTTTATTTAACATATACATTTTAGTAAATATAAAAGCAGGTTTTATTTGCTGGGCTATAGCCAGGCTGTGGCCTTGAACAGTTTTTCTCAGGTGCCTCACTATTTTTTTTTTAATCCTGCTGCCTTGTGGATGGAGCTTTGGCTGCCCAACGCAAGTTCTCCATGGAATGCCAAAAATACTTGACTTGTTATTTGAAACGTATCCCTTTGGTGCTATGTGAGTGGTGTTCAGAAATGTGCAGTTGGCTTGCTAGTAGATTTCTGGAGAGCAAAATTGAATTTGGCAAGGGACATGGCTGTTCCTATTGCTTCCAGGTGAACTTTAATTTCAGGATCATTTAACCCTGTGGTATTTAATGGTGGCTGTCAGAACGGCATTGCTTTTGTTTAAATTTAAAATCTGTTTGTTTTGGACTAAAGGAATAGATATGCTTTTTTAAATATCCAAGTTTATCCTGTTGCTAAGGAAAATCTTTTCTCCGTAGCAAATTCATAAACTTTGCATTAAGTATTTGCTTCCTGATATTAATATTGATTCCTAAGCTTTAATATTTCCTCTGTAAAATTATTATCTCACTGTTTTTCACAGAACAATATTATTTTCAATTAATTAATTATCAGTTAATTACTGATTAGGTTTTTCATTGTTATTCAACGCAATGCAAAATTGCAGAAGGCAGTTACTGGGCCAGAGGTGGGTTTCAGCAGGTTCTGACCAGTTCTGGAGAACCAGTAGCGGAAATTTTGAGTAGTTTGGAAAAAGTAGTTTGGAGTTTGGTAAAAATTTTGACTGACCCCACCCCCATCTATTCTCTGCCTCCCAATTCCCAGCTGATTGGGAGGAAATGGGGATGTTGCAGTAACCTTCCCCTGGAGTGTGGTGGGAATAGAGATTTATCCTTCCCCTGCCATGCCTACCAAGCCACGCCCACCAAGCAATGCCACACCCACCAAGCCACACCCACAGAACCGGTAGTAAAAAATTTTGAAACCCACCACTGTACTGGGCTCATAAACTATGCTATGTCAAAGCCAAATAATCAAGTTCATGGCTTAATGCAAGTATGAACCTAGCCGCAGTTGACCATGGTTTACATTTCATCTGTGGTTAACAAATCATAGTTTAGCAAACTGTGACAGTGCCAATATTATCAATGTTTGTCTGTTCATTAATGGTTCCTAAAAAAACACCTGCCCTGCCTTGTTGTTTTGATCACTGGATTATATATACGTTTATTGTTTTTGTTACCATTTTCATTTTGCCTCAGTTTGTTCACTTGTTTATTTTAAAAAGCATACCACAATTATAATATAAATCCATAAAAACTATGCATAAAAATGCTTAAAGAATGAAACAGTACAATAGAAAAAAAGAAAAGAAACAAAGAATATCCTAGTAGTAATTAACAGTTCTAGTGTATTTAGACACTAATACTATCTATCCAGCCAAAGTACTTTGTATTTATATACCGGATTGTTCCAAATCGGGAAATTAATGTCAACTGTTGGCTTCTAATATGTAATACTTGACAATAGGTAAGCATGATAATATAACTCTAGATTTGAATAACTGAATTTTCCCCATTAATTGGTCATTCCATTTTCTGTAAAAATATTCTTGGAATTGAAGAACCCCATAATTTTTTTTTCTAAACAAAGAATTTATTTTCTGAAAACATTTTCCGGACATATGTCCTTGTTAACCACTTCAAAATCTTTTTTCCTGTAATTTTGATGAAGATATTAATACACTTTATTTGAATAATCCTCTATTTTCCACATTCTGCAACAGTAGTAGAAGAAAAATGCAGATCACTTTACAAATAGCCAGGAAAAATATTAATCAAAATAAAACTTCAGGGACTGCATTCCAGATAGCTTTGTTGTTTTAGTTTTTGTAATTTGATGCTTAAAGAACTACAGCTTGACAGTCACATAATTTGCTTGCAATGGGTTTTATTTCAAAGAATTCTGCCATGTCTTGTCCAGCAGTAGTAGGTATGATGGGATAAATCAGTGGTGAAATCCAAATTTTTTTACTACCGGTTCTGTGGGTGTGGCTTGGTGGGTGTGGTGTGGCTTGGTGGGCATGGCTTGGTGGGCGTGGCAGGGGAAGGAGACTGCAAAATCTCCATTCCCACCCCACTCCATTCCAGGGGAAGGCTACTGCAAAATCTCCATTCCCTCCCCACTCCAGGGGACCGATACTGCAAAATCTATATTCCCACCCCACTCCAGGGAAAGGATACTGCAAAATCTCCATTCCCACCCCACTTTGGGGCCAGCCAGAGGTGGTATTTTCTGGTTCTCTGAACTAGTCAAAATTTCCGCTACCGGTTCTCCAGAACCTGTCAGAACCTGCTGAATTTTACCCCTGGGATAAATGCAAACATTTATCTATGTGCCCCAACAATTTCTGCTTATTTCCCAAAGATATTCTGGGGGAAAGATACTAATAATTAAAATACCTGAGGCAATCCCATCCTAGAATAGGGCATTTATTCAGTCTCTTATGCAAGAGCATTTTGCTAAATTTTTGAGGAAAAGATGTTCTGTAACTCTTTGCCTGTCTGTCTGTTCATGCCTTCAAATCAGTGTTGACTCCTGTCAGCTGCCTGGATACTCCCTGCAAATTTATTGGCAAGATTTTCAGAAGTGGTTTGCCCTTGCTTGCTTTCTAGGGCTGAGAGAGAGAGAGAGAGAGAGAGAGAGAGAGAGAGACTGATCCATGGGTAATCCTCTTGGCTTCATGCCAAAGGTGGGCCTAGACAACACAATCTGCCAGTTTCTAGCCTTAACCACAGCATCACACTCTGTAACTATGTACCACTAGGAATGAATAGATCAGTGATGCTATTTTGTTTATGCATGGACAGAGTTGCAAAGCTTTGTTGATAGCACAGGTAATGCTGGCATTTTTCTTAATAAAAGCTGTGAGGCAAGTAATCCACACAACTATTTCCATATATGAGCAAATGTCTGTTAAAACTATTAGTAAAGTCTCACATCCAGAGCTATATTTGATTTTCCTGTCAAACAGAACCTTCTTGATGAAAAGGAAACCAAAAATCTAGATTTTTTTTTAAAAAATCCTTGCACGTTATTTTTGATTATTGCATGCACATAGATATATCATTTTGTTCTGTCAGTTAGGTAATCTAATACTCAAAGTAAGAGATTTGTTTATAGTCAGAGCGGTAGAAAATAGATATAAAGATATGCCCATGTAAAACTAGACCATTAATGCTTTTCTACACCATCAAGTAAATTATATTCTTCATCTTGCCATACAGTCTTCCCATTTTTTACTATTAACATGAATGTGGTACGCAGATATCACAACATATGCATTTTGTCATATATCTGTACTGTTTTCCTAGCTGAACTGATTGGCAAACTATAAAGGGTAGTTACACAGCTATATATATACAGGAAATATTTTTGTAATATTCATTTTCCCATTGATTGTGAGCAAGCTCATAAAACAAAATTGGGCAGAAAGTATTACATATGTATAAAAACTCAGGAGTATTTAGTTACTCCAATTTAGATTTCTTTAATCTCTTAAGCAACACAATTTCATTCACCAGGATATAAAGAAACTTTATGTTACAGTACATGCAATTTACACATAGTAATTAAATGCCGCTTCTCATATTTCCTATCCCACAAATGTATTCATCATACTAGAGCTAATATCATTGCAATAAACATGTCTCTGTATCATAAATTTAAAGCTTTCTGTCATCATGAGGCAGACTTGAAAGCAGTGGTGAAATCCAATTTTTTTTACTACCAGTTCTGTGGGCGTGGCTTGGTGGGCATGGTGTGGTGTGGCTTGGTGGGCTTGGCAGAGGAAGGATACTGCAAAATCTCCATCCCCACCCCACTCTGGGGCCAGCCAGAGGTAGAATTTGCCAGTTCTCCGAACTACTCAAAATTTCCGCTACCAGTTCTCCAGAGCCTGTCAGAACCTGCTGGATTTCACCCCTGCTTGAAAGGTCCTGTAATAAATAATAAATGATATCTGTTAGGAATCCTCATTCTTTTCTTCTCATGAAGGATTTCAAAAATCTTTTACTTATTAACTATTTCCACTATATAGTTAATCAAGAGTTAGTCAGGAGTCAGCTTTGATAAATATACAAAACATTGATTGTGTCAAGCCTGCATTGACTTAATTCTCTTTCAAATAACATAAAAAAATATTCCCAGTTGAAAGAAATTTATTCACCTTTAGCTGTAAATCCATGAGACTAAGCTCACTCCATAGAGTGTCACACAATGATATATATGGAGATGTTGTGCCCTCCATGTATTAATGCAGAAGGTTGTTTTTTCTTTGGCCAGAAAAAAGAATCCATGTAATTTTCTGCTTGTCTCCTAAAGCACATTCATCAACATTATTTCAAATCAGAACCCAGCTATAAAACCATGTATTATGACAGTTCCTTTTTATTTACGAACAGTAAATGGCCGCAGAAACAATCACGCAATATATCCAGCAATTAGGATTAAAACTCTCCTCTGATGCAAGATAACCCCCACAGGCAAAAGAATTCTTTTAATACGATTTTATACATCTTACTCAGTAGTATCTCTGATCAAATCTACCACAGTTAATTGTGCTCGGCTGGTTGAGTCACATTATATTCTTGTAAACCAGTACTTACATGGCTTTATCTGAAACCCCAGAGAAAAGATATTATTTTTGCTGATTAGGGGGCAATAAAATACTTAAATAAGTCTGTTGAAAAATCTTAAAATGTATGCATTTTGTACAAGAAATAAATTAATGATTCAAAATTGAAAATCATATTTAAAAAATGAACCAAATTTAAAAAATAACCCACAGATTCTTCGTATTTTTATTACCTTACTAGATTACTTAACTAAGAGCCAGTTTTGTGGAGTAGTTAAGACAGTGGACTAGAAACTAGTTTTCTAGTGAGTTCCAATTGCCTACTATGCTTGAAAGCTGGTTGGGTGACTTTAGGACAATCCTCAACCATCTGACAAAGTTGCCACGGGAAAAATAGGAGGATTATGTATGCCACCTTAAGTAGTACGAAATATAGATGCGATGATATTATTTTTTGTTATGTTTGGTAATCTAAAGTTAGATTTATATCCGATTTAATAATTTAATAAATTTAATAATTCAAGTCCTAACCAAAGGACCTAAGAATGATTAAGGTAGGGTCGAAAAGTACAGTTTCCAGCTTTTTTTTTAAAGAAAAGATAACCTTAACTTCCAGAGTTCTTAAATAGAAGGTGTTAAAAATGTTTCAAATGAAGAGATAAATAAATAATATTATATCTCCCTGAGCAGAATCCTATTCTTTCATAACACTCAAATCAGGAGCAGTTCCCCCAAGATGCATAAATTCATTTGTGGGTAGGTGGGCAGGATCTGCCCCTCTATGCCATCATGCAGCCAGATGATGAAACAATTCATATGAAACTGAATTTGGTAGCACACACAACCTGTGGTCACATATTAAAATAAATAAGTAGATCAATGTATGTGTTGTGCATTTCATGTGATGGCCTAAAATGCCTATATAGATTTAGATTATATTATAGTACAGAGGGGGAAAGAGGGGAGTCTGTGGCCTATGTCAGGAAAGCCTATGGCATATGCCAGACTTTAATAATCTTATTTAATCTTATAACAATAGGCTCTACTGATGAAAAAACAAAAACATTGGTAGGGAATGTGGGAGGGTTATTGATCCTGCTAACATTTTAAGAGAATCTATGACTGAATATATCTGCATTCGGTTCATAAATATTTCCACAAACCCATTGAAATGCCAGGGAATATTTATTTTATTTATATGAGGTACAGTGAGGATAAACAGTTGTTATAGTTCCATTTTGTTGTCAGGCACTACTGGGAGAAATTCAGAATAAATGAACAAATTAAAATGTCCATAATGGGATTTGGACAGACACCAAAGCAAATAATGCAGTAACACATTGGAGATTAAAAACATTTTCTTTTTCGTTTCTTTTTTTTAAAGTATGGCTTTTCTGGGAGAATGCTATTACACAGACAATAAGTCAGAGTAAAGTTTGCTTGTACCTTCCAGTGAAATCGGTGGATTTAGATCCCTATTCCCCATTTCAGACATGCTTATGAACAAAGCAAGAAGGAATTTAGCTATCTGAATTAACTACCTTAACTGTCATCCATATTTATGTCAAGTGACATAAAGTATGCAAGAGGGTGAGAAGAAATATTGCTTTGCACAGAAACAGTTATATGGGTTAGGTATGGATTAAAAAGGCAATGTATTCATTATTTCCATACTTTTCGCCAAGTACAGGTAGTCCCTGACTTACGACCACAATCGGGACCATAATTTTGGTTTTTAAGCAAGACAGTTGTTAAGTGAATTGCAGCCAATTTTGGGTCAGGGGTGGGTTCCACTTACCTTTACTACCGGTTCGCAGTGGGATCGCACTCGCATGCACACGCGTACTGTTCTGCGCATGCACAGAAGCTTCTGCACATGTGCAGATCACCGATGATGATGTCGTCAGGGTGGGCGGAGCCTCTGGCCAGTTTTACTACCGGTTCTATAGAACCGGACAGAACTGGGAGCAACCCACCACTGTTTTGGGTCCTTTTTTGCCCCAGCTGTGAATCATTGCAGTGAAGTATGCAATCATGAAGCAAATCCGGTTTCTCTCATTGACTTTGCTTATTGGAAACTAGCTAGGAAGGTCACACAATGGTGACCCTGTGACTTTGGATGCTGCAACTGTTGAAAATACATGCCATTGGCTGAGCACCCGAAGTCTGATCACGTGACTGTGGGGATGCAGCAACGATCATAAGCAAGAGAACTAATCTAAGGTCACTTTTCTTCAGTGTCTTTGTAACTTCAAATGGTTGCTAAAAGAATGGACGTAAGTCGAGGACTACCTGTAATGGAACAGTCTTCCACCTGAAGAAAGTTAGCACCCACCCCACTCCTAGAAGAATGAAATATTTTAGGAAATACTAAAAAGGCAGAATATTATATTACCCTGGATGAGAAAAGGAGAAACATGTTTTAAAGATGAAGCAGCTCACTACAGCTCACTGCCCCCTGCTTCGGCTCCAGGGTGATGGGATTAAGACATGGCCCTCAGGACATGATAGGATTAGCCCTCTACCCATCTAGCAACAGAACTCACCACATGGCACCGGGGGAGATTACATCACCCAGCAAAATTCAACCAAGCTTGGGACTCAAGGTACTACAAAGTTACCCCTGCATGGCCCCATGGGAGTCTGACAACCAATCAGAATACAGGAACAGGAAGCTCCAAGGCGGGGCTCAAGAGGGGGTATAAATCTCTCTCTCCCATGTGCTCATTTTGCCCAGGGCCTCAAACAATGTGTTCCTGTCCATTGTTAAACCATCTTTCCAAATAGCCTCCATGTTTCCAGTGTCTTTCTCCCCACTTGGAACTGAACCCAGATGGACATTTCTTCCAACACACTCAACAGACTGCAGAGGGTAGAAGGAATGGCCTTGAAGAACAGGAGGAAGAGTCCCTATTAAGGCAACAGGCAGATAAATGGGGCCTGAGTCCAGGCCAAGAAATAACTTGAGAAAACATCTCAGACAAATCCACAAAGGGAGGGAACAGGTAGCACATGCAGACTTGCAAGATCCTCTTCTTGTGTTACTAAAAAAAATAAATAGTCCTGACCTACATGGCATTGGTCTCTTTGTCAGATATACGTTGTCAGGCTGACCTAGACTCAGATCTTTTACTACAATATACTCACCTCACAATGCCATTGTTGTTTTTACCGGGAAGAGATTAGATGAATCGAAGGCTAGAAAAACAAAAATATTGAAGAAAATGTGATATTTTTCTCAGGACGAATATATAAGCATTAGACATGAATTAGAAACAAAAACCGAATTGGGTTCAGCCAACTCTACAAAAGATAAAGGAACAAAAAGTATATATTGCCAAATTCAAGCAATAAGAAAAGGATGAGTTAGGTATTCTCGTATAGAATGGAGTTATGTTTATGTAGCCTGGAAGGGAAGCTTACAAGCCTCATATAGGAAATACACTGAAAAAGTTTCCCTTAGGTCTAGCGCAAAACTGTAATGAAGAATTTACAAAGCAATACAGTTCTCATTTTGGCATTTAAAGATATCCCCAACCCCTCTCCCAAAATGAGAGTCCATTAATCACTTGTCCATGAATTGTATACCTACATCACACACAAAAAGGAAAACGGAAAGATATCAAAAACAAATAAGCAATGGCTGAGCCAAAATTATGCTGGGGAATGAGAATGTTGTAGGAACTGAGCTGTGATTCTACCGTGTTTTCTGGTTACCAGGTATATCAGGTTAGTTTACTTGTTTGGGCACAAAAACGAGTACATCTCATATTAGTAGCTGACATTGTACTAATTAAGAAAAGGACAAAATAGGAGTTCTTGGGAATCAGAAACATTTTCTGGTCTTCTTCACTTGCTCACAGTTGCATGACTCTTGGCTCCTTCAATTACTTTGTACTTTGCATCATTAATCAGTGATGAGAGAAGCCAAGAACCAGTTAACTGAAATCCGACTAGCTATTGAAGCACATTTTTTATCCTTCTATGGATAGCAAGTCATCAGTTCAAGTTCTTCAGAAAATGAAACAAAGGGCATTGGAAAAGACTCAAGTCAACTTTCAATTTACTAGCTGTTTTTGTTTTCAGTGGATTGCTGTAAGAGTTTGGTACACTAAGCTCTTTAAGGAATATAATTTTGTATTAGCAATTTTACTAGATTCTTCAGAATCAGAGGCCATACAATACATTCAGACTGATCCAGTCTTCAGATCTTTCAAAATCACCCTGAAAACATATGGAAGTGAGGACCTGAGATCTGAGATGCCTATTTACTACGGCTGTGCCCTGCTTCAAATTCAATTCCAAAAAGAATAAACAATAGAATAAACATCACAGCACCTGGAATCACATAGAAATCGCAAAGAGCAGGTGAGTGAACCTGGGAAAAGCCACAATTGCTTTAAAGACCTGCAGACAAGTGCATCATGCTTTAAAGCACGTTTTCTAAATTATTTCCCAAGAGCTGTACAGCTCTAACATTATGACCCCCCCCCCCCCGTGTCCTGTCAAGGGGAAGGAAACCATTCATGTCCAGGACCAGGAAGATGTTCTAAGAAGCAGTAGAATGATGAAAGCGAGACAGTTACAAAGCTGTTTTACCTGGCATCTAGCTAATGCCACAGCATCACTCATGTTTTTCAGGTCTGGGGGGAAAAACCTGTTCAGACAATAGTCTTGCACTTGAGTACACTCCAAAACAACCATCCAATTCTGCTGGAAGGAAAACTAACTATATACAATGTGGCACTTCCCAATCTTTCATTCAGATGACTGGGGCTTCAATCTATGCCTGCATACTACTAGTTGTACCTGTCAAGTGTATGTCAGGATGGATTTAGCATTGGCTCTGCAGATCTGGGGATTCAGAAGTGGATAGTTATGAACCTGCCTGGGAATTTCCCTCCATGTTCAATTAAGTGGACAGGTATTATATGGAAAAGTTGGATGTTTTCCACTGGCCACATTCTTACATACTTCAGACATACTGTAGCCATTTTTCTCACACTTCATCAGAAAAGGCAATTTTGAGAATATGAGAGTATATCTTATTGCCAATGAATTGAAATTATCTTGCCTTCTAAAAACCCAGGTTCCCTGGGGAGCAAGCCAACATTACATAATATCCTGATTACTTGCTTGCATGTCCAGGGACAAGCAGCATTCCTGACAGCTTGCCTGAGAAACACAACAGGAAAATTGCTAGTATGACAATGGTTCTTAACTGTTTTATGTGGTGAGTTACTTTCCAGCAAATTCTTGCTTTTCTTAGAGTTATGGTATATGTTGAAGTATGGAAGGGATCAAGAGTTCAAGATCTTATGTTGAAAAGAGGCTATCAAGAGACATTTGGATCTGAACTAAGGATTTTTTGCACACATTGAAGGCTAATTAAGAGCAGGACTGCCCTGCTTGTCAACTGTATTGATAAGAAAAATGCATGGGAACATAACCTCTAACTTAATTGGAAGGTCAAGTTTCTCCATGAGGTGGCTAGACAGTCTGTAGATTGACTTAACTACACCACTGTGAAAGTAATATTCCCCCCATTGACCCCTGATTCTAACCAGGCTGTTATCAAAATGAAGCAACAGCTGGCTCCAACACTAATTCTTTATGTTGCCTCATTTAGATAAATGCCCCTATCCTGTCCAGAGCCTGGAAGAGGTTGACTCCACAAAGACAGTATATCAGGAATAGTCCCGCTTGACAGGAAATGTGCTTTCCTCAGTTATAATCCAACCGTTCCAGAAAAGAATTTGCAGCGCAAACCCTCTTCTGGATTCCATAACAATAGCAACTGTGAAGGAGACCTTTTCTTTAAAAAGAGGTAGCCTTGTTAAAATGACACATTTTAAATAGTGTGATACTCAATAATGCTTTGGTCCTAAAAGCGCCTTGATCGATGGCTGATTCCCTTGCTTAAATTACTATGCAGTTTTGTCTCAAAGAGGCAGATGTATCCAGGCCTTCTTCCCAAGAAGTGCTTTCAAAACTGTGCATTGCAGCTGGGAGCCCAGAGCATCAAAATTACTCTGGGTAGCAAAGTTAGAGCTGACTCAGTTGCATAGCTGCCTGACCAAGAGGAAAAGAGAAGGAAGAGAGAGATTCAAGAACTGCTTTGAGCAGTATTGAAACTGTTGGACTTTATCAACAATAACCTTTGCTGGAGGTTAAGGAGACTGCAGTATACAGAAAACATAGAGGCATGTTCAGGATTGGCAATCCGGTTTCAAACCAGGGTAGTTTTTAATTAACTCAAGATAGGCAGAGAGTACTTCTATCAGGAATATTTGTAACAGAAGGTCAAAAAGGTTGAGATAGCAATTGCAATTGTGGCATTGAAGCAGAGGTGGAATTCAGGCGGTTCACACCAGCTCAGGCAAACCGGTAGCGACGATCGCGCGGCTCCAAGTTGTGCTATTTAGGCACGTTTTCGAGGCCAGGTGCATGCACGTAAGGCATGCGAGCAAGCAAAGCGCATGCACGGAAGGCTGGGCGCATGCTCAGACAGCACGCACATGAAGCAAGCATGCATGCATGGGGCAAACCGGTGGTAGAGGTAAGTGAAACCCACCCCTGCATTGAAGCTACCCCTTGATATATGCATCATGTGCGTGGTGCACATAAAAAGTGGGCAAGACTTCAACTGTGTAGTTGGGGGCACTCTTTTGACTTGTTTAGTCCTTTCCTGCAGAATCCCTGACTTCAGATAAAAGTGGCCAATTACCCTGAGAAAAGAGGGAAATGGTTGAATATCCTTAAACATGTACTATACACTATAAACTTCCACCAATTTTTTATAATAATTCAAGTGTAAAGCTTTCTGCAAAGAATCCCAGGAAAGGTAATTTAATGACATACTAAGGCTCTTGGTTAGAGTTTCATAGACTCTCTCCTGACAGCACTACATGGTTTTCTAAAGTGGAAAAAGTCATTTCAAGTGGTTTATGAAGTTATGAGGTATATGGTATTCAGTTCAAAATGAAGTTGTTAAGAATCCCTCTGAAAGCAAAATATTTGGGGAAAGAAGAGGTGATTGTAAATCTGGTTTGGAATTTCAGCTCTTAACTTTACTGACCCAGAGCAACAATTAACTGGAGTTTCCAATACTGGCACCTTCTGATGTAATTGTCCTGAGGTGATCAGCAATATTATTGCACTGAGGTCAACAATATGCTATTTCACTGGCTCATTGGAAAGCCAAACTGCTGTTGCCCTGTTTTGTTTTGTTTTTGTCTGTGTGCGTTTTTTTCCTTTAAGTACAAAACTCTTAATAAACATTCTTTCCCTTTTAAATGTGGATAGGCTGGAACAGCCTGTTCTGAGGTGACTGGAAATGGCAACTTCTACTGCTAAAAAATTAATTTCCTATTAGCCAATGCGTTTTAAGAGTCTCTGGGGAAATTCTTTTGAGTACCTCCGGCTGACTATTTTCACTCAGGATTCAATAGTTTATATAGCACTGTGTGAGCCACAGATATCCAACTGTATAAAGTAACCTCACATGAAGATTTTAATGTAAATGGACACAATCTCTGCCATGATTTGATGTAAATGGATTTAATTATATTAATTATCCTAATTATCTGGGAACTTATTCTGTATGAAAAATATAACCACAGGCTTTCATGATGAAAATGTGAGATTTTTTTCTTCCTTTTATTATCAAAGCATATCATGCAATATACTATTATACTTTGGTTCAAACTTACAATGGCACTGAATGAGTGGTAGTTACAACCCATCCTTGTACTTACAACTTATCACAAAGTCCTGCGGTCATGTGATCGTGATTTTTGACCTTTCCTGACCCTCTCCCACAAGCAAAGTCAAGCAGGAACTTGCAATTTGAGGTCCTGTCAGGTCTTCACTTAATGTTTCACAAAGTCCTTGTTTAATTACCATGTTTCCCCGAAAATAACACCTCCCCGGATAATAAGCCCTCCCCTGAAAATATTTAACTGCATGTGCAGCTGGTCCCCGCCATTTCCTTTGGTTAGGGTTAGGGAGACAGAGCTGGAAATCAGGTAAGATGGCAAGAGGAACCCTGTCTTGCTCCACGCACCCCAAAATAATAAGACCTCCTCAAAAATAAGGCCAAAAAAATATAAGAGAGGGTCTTATTTTCGGGAAAACATGGTATTGCAATTGATGATAAAACCATATCGCTTAATTATGGATAATAATTAATAAGTCCACTCCAAATTAGTGTTTTAAAAGAGGACTGCCAGTATTATATACAAATACAGAAATTTTACATATTTGTATACCAATAGTGACTATGCTTTAAAGCAAATGGTAACAACTCAGGCTTTCCAGAGATTCTTCAACTGAAACTCCAACCACAATGGTCAATAGGAGGGATGTGAGAATTATATTTTTTTAAAAAAAAAACACACTTTAGAACCAGAGGTTCTTCAGCGCTTTTTTGACGGAAATCTTTTATTGCAACTATCCAAAAGAAAGGGCAGGCTCAAAAAGTCAACACCCTCCTAATAAAAATGATGCACTATGAATTTGCTGCCGATGTCCATTTTGCTCTTCAAGTTCATGGCAACCTAACCTGAACCCTAAGAGGGTTTTTCCTCCTAAGGGATTTTCCTAGCTCTTTTACCAGTAAATGTAGTTAGGATGTATTTGAAAAGTCAGTGCCCTACCAATCCACTATGAATCTGTTGGTGACATCCATTTTGCTCTCCAATTTCATGGCAACCTAACCCTAACCCAGTTACTCTTTCCCCCTATGAGATTTTCCCCATGTATTTTACCAGACATTACTGTTTTTGAGCCAGGTTTCGCCTAATCTGTACTTGTACCTTCATATTGCATCAATATGGTTGGGAGAGTGCTCATTATTTAAATGTCCTATCTACATTTTCTGGTAAAATACATGGGGAAAATCCCATTGGAGCAGGGGTGTCAAACTCAAGGCCTGGGGGCTGGGGCTGGCCCACAGGGTGCTTAGAACTGGCCCATGGGGCCATCCTGGAAATAGTGAAGGATGGCCCGCAGTGCCTCTGCCAGCAAAAATGGAGCTTGTGAGGGCCACGGGCAGCCTTCCCGAGCTCTATTTTTGCTGACAGAGGGTTTGAGGAGCCCGTCACAGGTGAAAATGGAGCTCGGGAGCCTGTTTTCACTGGCAGAGCATTTGAGTCACTACAGGTGCCCCCAACATGATTGACATTGAGCTAGCCATGACCACCATGGCCACACCCATCCCAGTCCCCCGAGGTCAAACTCAACCTTGATGCGGCCCTCAATGAAATTGAGTTTAACACCCCTGCATTGGAGAGAAAACCTATTTAACGTTAAGATTGGGTATAAAAGGAGAAACCTTTTTTTACCCATCTCTCCGTCTACCCTTTTAAACTCTCTTACTTCCCAAGAATCTACTTTTTTGGACTCTTGCCATAGAAAATCACCTGAAAGTTCTCTTCCTAGGATATTGTTTTTGTAGTTTTTATAAATAATTGCAATGTGAATGGAATGAATGTAAATAAATATAATTCGATGAAATTCCTTTTGGGAAAAAAATACCATGAATGACATTGTTGGGCATGCACCTTTTGCCTATCAGGCAATTTCTTTTCAAGCTTAAATCCAATTTTTAGAGCTTCTTTTAAACAACCTTTAAATCTGCCTTAATGGAAACCTTTAAAAAAAAATCTACCTCTTGTTATGCATCTACTAAAAAATATTTTTCCAAGTTTATATATTATTTCTGGGGTTGTTTTCCCAAGAGCTGTGGGTTTCAATGAAGTTTCTGATTGCATTGTAAGAGCTCCATTTCATACTGAGTGTGTATGTTTAATGTTTGGTCTGCAAACCATCAGACATTGCATGCCCAACAATGTCATTTATGATAAGTGGTCTTGGCCCCGTGGGATGGCTTGTGTGGGATTGCTGGATCAGCTGTTGCTAAGAAACTACAGATACAGGTTACAGTAATGGCTTCTACAGAATATGATCTTGAAGTATTTCCTTCCTCTAGCATTTTTTTTTCTTTTTTTAGCTTTTCAAAGTCTGGTCAAATAAGTTTACTGGGTAAGTTAACTTTACTGGGTCGTATACAATCAGTGTATGAAGCCATAGCTTTGTCTTGTTTGATATAAGTGTTATCTTTTTAGTTCCCAAGGCCCTTGATCTCAGCTCAGGGGTATCCAACATCTTTCTTGAAACAGGAGAATAAAATGAGCAACACTAATCTGTTAATTTGAAATGCATTGGTTTGCTGTGGTTAAATCAAAGTGCAATACAAATCATGGACTTAAAAATTACTGTTTATGGTCTCTCTTCCTGTAAATCAAGAAACTAGGTGACTTCCTTCACCTTGAAACCTACCTATAGTATGCCAATCAAATGTGTGTTTTTTTAATTTTATTTATATGCCGCCCTTCTCCAGAGACTCAGGGCGGCTTACAATGCGTTAAGCAATAGCCTTCA
>JANHZT010004779.1:125181-135385 GCA_032468215.1 Stegonotus admiraltiensis
TGGAGATTTTGCAGTATCCTTCCCCTGGAGTGGGGTGGGAATGGCGATTTTGCAGAATCCTTCCCCTGGAGTGGGGTGGGAATGGCGATTTTGCAGTATCCTTCCCCTGCCACGCCCACCAAACTATACCCACCAAGCCACACCACGCCCACCAAGCCACGCCCACAGAACTGGTAGTAAAAAAAATTGGATTTCACCACTGCTCTGGGAATGATCAAATTATATCCAGAAGTGGCTTGATTGAAGAAACTATTACTTGCAACCCATTCCCATGACTTTCCTTTGCTTTGTTAATTTTTTGCAGATCATGGGTATCAAACTGCCAGCCAGTCAGATCAATTTCTTGTAAAAAATCCAACTGGTTAATCAGGCAGGCCAGTTCGAAGACTAACATGGCAGTGGGCATAAAGCCTTGTTCTTGGCTGAAGTCTAGAAATGTCAGCTTCTCGAGATGAGTTAATGCCTTCAAGATAGTGAGCCACCCCTCACTTGTCAGGCAAGTCTCTGCCATGTCCAGATGCTGGAGGTCTGCCAAAGATGCCTTTGCAAAAAGAGTACCTAGGAAAATACATTTGAATTACAATCAGTAATTTCTTGTTTCTCAGATTATACGGCAAATATAATTGAGTGTAGGCTTAATCATATGTATATAAATGAATGTTCAAAATTGGCCTACAATCTTAATGAATGAATCTTAATATTGAGGAGAATATAAAGATAATGCTTTACATCTCAAAATCAAATTAATTAGTATTTAAGGTTGAAGGATCGTATGTGAGTGTTCTCTAGAGCAAGAATCTGCTTGTCAAATCTCATCAAGGATTTGGCAAGCAGGTTGTACAGCCATAAGAAAGGGGAGATTTATTTACTGGAACTATTTAGGGATAGGCAAAATTTATCTAACTACAGGAGGCTTTTGTTATGAGTTACTATAGAATGGGGTTTTTTTAAATCTCAGATGTCTGACATGTCTGACATTTGATTGCTTATTTGTACCCTATGACTATCATTAAGTGTTGTACCTTATGATTCTTGATGAGTGTATCTTTTCTTTTATGTAAACCGAGAGTGTATGCACAAATCCCTTGTGTGTCCAATCACACGATACAAAATTCGGCCAATACAAAATTCTATTCTATTCCATTCCATTCCATTCCATTCCATTCCATTCCATTCCATTCTAATGTATGTTGCTGCTTTATTGTTTTTTTGTATTTTTTCTAATATGCTGTTGAACCCCTAGGGTTGCTACGGCAAGACCGGTGGCTATATAAATTAAAATAATAATTCCTGCCAGGAGAAGAGTCAAAAAGCATGCTTCTGCATGTTCCTGTCGAAGAAAACAGAGGGAAGTGACCTGAGACCTCTGAGGCAAAAAGCAGACAGTGACAGCTAAAGAAGGGATACAAAGTAAACACTTAACTCTCCATCTCTACCCAACTGCCTGCATGATCAGAAGCCATGTGGTGCTAAACACTATTGCCAATATATATTCTTCCAATATAGACTTTTAGAAAACTTAAAGTGTAAAAGCAACAGATTGTTTTCTTCCAAGATGCTTCCATAGAGGTTTTATAGAATTATGAATCATGTAGCAATCTAGATAGTGCTTTGTAGTTTAGATCATAGTTCCCCAACCTTTCCAGCTTTGCAGATCGGCCAGGAAGTGTGTGTGTGGAGAGGGGTTGGCTATGCGTGAATAGTGGACAAGCATGTATGTGTGTGCAGCTCCATTTGTGCAAGTGGTGGGCATGCATGCTTGCCGCTTGTGCAAATGTAGCGTGCACGCATGTGCTGACCCATTGCTCACACAAGTGGAGATGCACATGCGCTCACCCACCACTTCCGCCGCCTGGTTCCAAACAACTCAAGGCCTAGTAGTGGGCCACGGCCAATAGATTGGGGGACCCCTGGTTTAGATTGTGTCCCAAGGAGGCCTATTATTGTACTGCTAAATACTGAAACATAATTCTGTTTCTTCCATGTACCAAGGATGAATATTAATCTTTTGAGTGTATTTTTGTTTTAGGTCACATTTCTATATACACAAACATGCAGAACATCTGCAAAAGTCAGCTGAGGTATTTGAGGGACTGCCTTAATCAAATCTATCTGTCCATCAGATCTGGCAAAAATGAGATGGTGTAATTCTGTCTACAAAGGAATGTCCTCTGACAGGAGCCAGGAAAAGACTCAGTTCTGCCGCAGAAACCATCTTTGAGAACATCATCCCTTCTGAGGTGAGATTAGCCTTGATCCTGTTGGCCTTCTAGAGGAGACTGAAAACATGGCTTTGTCATCCAGCCTGGGAACTGGTGATGTGGAGAGCCTGATTAAATGGTTGTGCTTTCAAGAAAATGAATGGTGGTCTCTCCCCATGGTGCTCTTAATATTTTCATTATTTTAAGAGGTTTTTTTTTAATGATTTTGCTATTATTTTTTGGTTGTGCTTGAATTATTTTTTGGATTTTTAACTTTATAAGCCACTCAGAGTCACAGCAATGAGATGGCTATATTTATTATATAAACAAACAAATAACCCTTACGATAGCCTTTTGGATCAGAGCTATTGTTTGACTCAGTATACTACCACATGTGAGCCCTTCACTCTTGTTTTCATGTCTCTCTTTTAATACTGCAAAATATACTTACTGAGAATTTTGGCATCAGAGTCGGTAGTTTTCCATTTCTTTAGCCCAAGTTTGGTCAACTGTGGCATTCTCTTTAACTCTTCTAACTTAACAAGGCAAACATTCACTTCATCCACCCAAGGAAACATCAGAATTTTCATCTTTGGTAGGACATTTAAGCTTTCAACTGAAGAAAAGATAAATTCATCTTTACTTCTGATTACTGTTTTGTTTTCCCTCTGTCTTTTTTCAGGATGCTTTTCAATCTCCCAGTGTAGCCTGTAACCAATCTGGTGATTAACCAAATCAGGTTCAGTTTAACTTTACAGGGATCAGCAAATTCAACTAGAAGCTGTCATCTACTATGGTATTGATTAAAAGATAGCCTGCATATGTATTAAAAAAACATAAGCAATGCAGATAAATAATATGCTGTATTTCAAAGAAATCACCAGTTCAACATATGAATCATGATTTTATTCCCATTTTTTGCTGCTCAGAGTTCCTATATCCAGTGGTGAAATGCTGATAAAAGCTAATCTTTTGCAGGTTAAAAGAGTTAACCTGCAATATCACATTCTAACCACTGCATCAACATGGCTCCTCTATTGAGCGAGACACCAAAATATAATCTATGATTGCAACATTTTCCTGAGAGAAAATTATCTTTCTTACCTAGTTGACAAAGAGCATCTTTTCCTCCATTTCCCAAAAAATTGTTGGATAAATCAAGTGCAGAAAGTTTGGGTAAATTGCAAATATTCTGAGCTATAAAATAAGAAGCACATAGTGAATTAACTTATAGGCATGGGAAAGAGTATGAAATAAGACCATAAATCTATGCTTCGTTAAAAAGACCACTGTGATAAATTGCTAATGATACTAAACAACAGTAATAGCAGCAGTCAAATTATATATATTTAATTGTCTTCTGTATTTTATTATCGGCTGAGAATCTAATGGGGTTAGGTTAAGTTAAATTAAATTAAATACAAATGGGTAAAGAAAATGGTCCAATTCTAGAAGATCTAGAGCAGTGATGGCTAACCTTTTTGCCGTCGTGTGCCAAAAGCGGGGGGGGAGCACCGAGGGGTCGTGCGCACATGTGCCCACAACCATAATTCAATGAGCCCCGCCCCCACGCAGGTGACCCCTCCATGCTCCCCCCATTTTTGGCATGTAATGGCCCAGTGGGCTCAGTAGGTCCATTTTTTGCCCTCCACAGAGCCTTTTT
The DNA here is from genome assembly GCA_032468215.1 of Stegonotus admiraltiensis. Taxonomy (NCBI): domain Eukaryota; kingdom Metazoa; phylum Chordata; class Lepidosauria; order Squamata; family Colubridae; genus Stegonotus; species Stegonotus admiraltiensis. Next base: position 129,046 of record JANHZT010004779.1, read on the forward strand.
TGGAGCCTGGGGAGGACAAAAACAGCTTTCCTCATGCCCCCAGAGGCCGAAAACAGCCTATTTCCCAACTTCCGGTGGGCCCGGAAGGCCTGAAAATCAGCTGGCTGGCATGTACATGCATGCTGGAGCTGAGCTAGGGCAACACTCGCGTGCCCACCAATATGACTCCGCGTGCCACCTGTGGTACCCGTGCCATAGGTTCACCATCACGGATCTAGAGGAAGAAAGACTGAAGACGAAAACAGAGATAAATGTCTGAATGACATAACAATATATGATTTAGAATCACTCTTTTGGGAAACTATGTCTTGAACTGGTAGTTCACAGACAGAAGGTTTAGCTAAAAGAGGAATGGGATTTTTGGCTTTCCAGATGTTGCTTAAATTTTAATTCCCAGAAACCCTGACCAACAAAGCTATTGTTAAAAGGATACTGAAAGTTACAGTTTAGTAACATCTGGAGGGCCCCAGAAAAAGGAAGTATTTTCAAATGATCACCTTGGTTAAAAAGCCTGAGAGCAGTAATTTCAACACATACTGAGGATGCCAGGGTGAAGAAGGCTGATTTATAGATTGGGAAAAGTCAGAATATGTTTTGAAAAGCAGCAAGCTCAAGTGGCATTTCCACTATACAGGATCCAATAGCAACTAATATGACCTTGGTGTCAGGCACCCCTAACAGCTGCCACCAGTGTCCTAGAGTGGGATAAACAGTCTGAACTGCATAATGATTATAAGGTTATTCTGTTTTGAAATACTGTTTTTGTTCTAAGGTGTAGATTCCCTCAACCTACTATCCTTTTGCAAAATTCACAACCGACAAGATGGTTAATATCTAGAGAGTAACAGCTGTGGGGGGGATCTGTTCTAGAATTATAAGCAATACTATTCAGAATGTCATCTGTTTTAGAAGTTTGGTATATCCCCAAGAATGCTATTATTACTGGATAACTTATAAATAGAATAAGTGAATTAAAATAACCAAAATACTAACGTTACCTAGTATTTCTACAGCAGTTGCAGAAATGCAGCAGTTAACCAAACAGATTTTTTCTAGTTCTTGAAGATATAAGGATATTGATTTTACTATACTTATCATTCCATCTCCAACATTTGTAAGCTCTTTCAATTGCAGTGAATTTAACTTTTTCAAATTCTTTAAGCCTTCAGCTATAAACAAATTGAGGGGGAAAAAACTAGTTACAGTTTTATTCTGTTACAACTTGCATATCTATAACATCACGGTATTCCCTTTTGAAATAAGCAACATTCTGCAAAGTGCAGAAAAGCAAAAGAAATGAAAAATGTGTTGTAAAAAACAATGCTTGTGCCATATGCAGCATTCCTTTTTCATTATTAAGTAGTATTGTTCAATGCTAGTATAATCCAAGAACAACCAATATCCAATTTTACCTCAAGCATGCATTTCTAAGCAAATGGGATGTCTAATTTAAGGACTAACTTGCAAACCTATCCAGTATACGCTCCCCATATCCTGCTAACCAGGAGGAACATGCAATGTATTGACAATCACTCAGGATGCTTTAATCTATTTTTTCAGGGCAAATTAAAAGTATTTGACTGGTTACTTATGGTAAAATATTCAGCTTCTTTTATATGCTAAATTTAATATTTAAAATTAAAACATGCAATCTAACAACAGGATAAAACGAAGGAAGAAAAAACAAATGGAGGAATAGAATATATAAATGTTATTAAACATACATTAAATAAATTTCAACGAAACTCTATCAGATACTTTATGGGTTCATTCACTAAAGTTACCTAATTTGTCAGCAGTGTTCTCGTTCATCTTGACATTATCAAATATAATTTTTTCCAAATTAGCAAGGATAGATATTCCATCAAGAAGGCCCCCTAAGAAAAGAACATTTGATTTTAAAAAACTCATAATGACATAAGGACGGATGGACTTGGATGGATGAACTGGCAGACAGAGAAACAGACACTAATAATATTCATCTGAGACAGAAAAGAGCCTTTCTTCCACCCCAGCATCATATACTTCTCCATTCTCCATCCTACATCCAAATACTTCTCTCTCCTTCACATACTTCTCTCTCCTTCACAAACCTGAGAATAATATATGCAGGAGAAAATAAAAGGAGGAAATTTTGAGTAAGCAGACATGTTTTCTTTCTTCCTTAAACATTGCTCAACATCAGGGTAGCATCAGTCAAAATTGGTTAGACTTTATCACACTTTTCCAAGAGGGTCAAACTATTTTCCGAAGTACCAAAAGGCAAGGCAAGAAACAAGGGTTGGGAACTAACCAAGGGCAGAAGCAACCTAGAACTAAGGAGAAATTTCCTAATGGTGAGAGCAATCAACCAATGGAATAGCTTGCCTTCAGAAGTTGTAGATGCTCCATTGGTGAAGGCTTTCAAAAAGAGACTGGACAACCATTTGTCTGAAAGGGTATAGGATCTCCTGCTCGACTAGGGAGTTGGAGCAGAAGACCTCTGAGGTCCCGTCCAACTCTATTATTCTATGTTCCAACTGTTCTATGTTTTAAGATGACTGAGGAACAAGGCATTATGAAGGTGAAGGGTAGGAAATAGGCGATAGGAATAGCAAATTTCATGTTGATATAGCTTTCTGCCAATTCAAGTAAAGTTAGATAACACTATAATCCAGACTAGAGATTAGGGAAGATTACTTTAACAGAGATCCTATTGATATAGTGATATATTCCACGTTAGCCCATGGAACAGAAATACAAGAGTGTATAAAGGGGCATTTTGCATGGGGGTCTGGAAACTCCTTACGCAATATATAGTAGCTGAATCACAACAGTAAACATGTTATTTGTCAATATTATTGTCCACATACCATGCCAGTTTTCACTCTGCAGGTCTTTTACTTTTATAGTTTTCAGTACCATCATTTCGGTTATCTGTTGCTCATCTTCCATGCTAAGAGGTGTGGACTCTACAGTAAGATCCTGCAGATTTGTACAGCTATTGAGGACTTCCCTCAACTTTCCTGTGAGGCCAGAACATTTGTTGATGATCAGTTTCAGACTTGAGGCAGAGCAACATATTTTTTCCAGATACTTAACATCACCCTTCTCTAATTGATTGAAATCTTTTAAGGTAATTTCTAAACCTTTGAGCTTTCGATCCCAGTTGAAAAATAAGGACACTGCCTTTTCGGGGATGACAGTTTTCCATGCTGTCCTTGTAGTTGATGAAGTACCAAAAAAGTCTAATTTGATGACTTCTAACATACTTACACAATTAGAAAAGTAGTCAAAAAATCCAGAGACATAGGTAGGAATGCTTTGGGTATTGATGTACAATTTTTTATCATGGAAAAATTCTTCAAACTCCTTCTTTACAGTTGTTTCAGAGATGCTTTCGTAAAGGAATCTAATAGCACACTCCACAAATGAATTTTGTGCTATTAAGCCTTCTTCTTCAGCAATTCGTTCATATTTCTTGAGTTCTTCTGGAAATAAATCACGAGCAACAGGCAATCCAAAAAGACTACCCTGCTGATGAATGGCTGATAAATGGCTGATAATTTTTTGCGTGGCTTCAGAAGATGATCCACAGGTATACAAAAGTAAATTATGATAAGTAGTAATTATATCCGAGGGACTTGTAATCCTTTGGAGATAATCGAATCCTCTGGTTACTTCCTCATCCCTATTGGATCTCAATAGTCTGGAAAGTCTTCGACCTGCAATATATTCTTGGAAAGATTTGTGAAAAAATGTATATGCTTCTTTTAGTCTCTGAGCTGTGTACTTGTGCATAAGGCCCATAGATAACAGCACTTTTTCTTTCACAGTGGAAAAATCCTTGGGATGAAAAACAAATTTTTGCTCAAATATTCCATCCAAAGCCAAATTTCCACAGTGAATTAGGCTGAGCCGAAAATGGTTGTCACTTGTCCCTCTGATCTTGTGCTTGTTTTTCCCTATCAACAAATTGTACAGGGTGGAGAACAGAGTGGTTTGTGTATGTGGAGTAAAAGTGGATTCTCCCATTTGGATGGCACAAGCAATAATCACAAATAAAGGGGTCCTCATAAGGTTCTCCAGCTGAGTCCCTGAATTCTGGAAAGTCGAATCTAAACTCTCCAATTGAGACAGCAGGCCCTCAGCTAATGTGGCTTCTTTCAAAACGTTTTTAACCAGTGTTTTTGCACTTTCCATGGTTAGATTGCCTGTCTCAGCAATCAGTGACCCAAACAGCCTCAGTTTTCGAATTGACTCAGTCCTTGTAGTAACAATAACCGTGTTCTTGAATTTATGACTTTCTTTTATCAGTGCTTCTATTTCTGGGCAGCTCTGGGACTTGAATTCATCATACCCATCTAAAAGGAAAAGGACTTTTTCTGCTAGCAATTCTAATATCTCCATAAAGTCTTCTTTACATATTCTATAGTTCTTCTTAAGAAGCTGCTCACATATGGTCTCATATAGTCCTGCCTCTACCCCACTCAGGCTGATGAAGAAGACAAGCTTGAATCTCATCAAAGAAGGATGATCTTCATTAGCCCAGAGTAAAGCAATCTTTTTGAGGAGAGTTGTTTTTCCTTTCCCAGCTTCCCCCTCTATGATACAGGGACTTTCAAGGTTATCTAAAAGAGCATTTAAAGTCATTTGCACCAAGCGGGAATTATGGATATCTTTCTTCCAAAGCAAGATATCTGTATAGGTGTTCTTCAAATCAAAGATGATATCAATTTCTTCACCCAGTGGATGGAAATGTTCAAAGGACGGATTCCTATATAAGTTAGTTAAATCCTGAGCTAAGTAATCAACATCTTGTTGTGTAACTTGCCCATCTGTATCTAAAACAAAACAGAAAGATCTGAATGCAATGTTACTAAAGAGTATGATTTAATTGATATACTATTACAATACAGATTAAATGAGATCAGATAGAGGCAACCTACATTTTATATTAGATTTTAATTAGAGCTGTTGTCCAATCTAAGCTGTAAAAGCCTTAATAAGTAGAAAACCCTTTAATATTTTGCTGCCATTTAGTAATTATCTGAATTTTTGAAGCTCGGATCTTTCTGGAGTCCACTTCAGGGGCTAGTTCTAACTTTCTCTGGTGTGGTACAAGATTCTTGAAAACTAGGTAAAGGTTCCACTTGCACTATTGTGCTAGTCGTTCCCAACTCTAGGGTGTGGTGCTCATCTCTGTTTCTAAGCTAAAGAGCCAGTGCTGTCTAATGACAATTCCATGGTCATGTGGCCGGCATGACTAAATGCTGAAGACGCACAGAATGCTGTTACTTTCCCATCAAGGCGGTCCCTATTTTTCTACCTGCATTTTTTATGTGCGTTCGAACTTCTAGGTTGGCAGAAGCTATGACTTTCTCCTGACAGCACCTCTATCATAAGCAAAATAATAATTAATTTGTACTTAATAAAGCAAGTAAATTTGAAAAAATGGCAATCTTAATAAAGATACTTACTATAAGAATATAATAATAATTAATAAAAAATAAATTGGATATCTACTTACGGCTTCCCTGTAGTTTCTTAAAAAGGAAAAAATCGATTTTCTCCAGTGATCTTACCAAAATACCACAGGCTTCGTCACCTTTTTCCAAAATGGAGCATGTCAATTTTCTTGATGCATCCTGCCTTACTTTTTGGCAAAGGATACTATCTTTTTCTTCACATGACAAAACAGATTTTGCAAAAAGACAATCGACAATTTTTTTGACAGTTTTCATCTCCATTCTTTGAATAAGCTGTTCACGGTTATTCTCTAAAAAATCCATTGGTGAGAGCAGATGGTTCTTCCAATCTGAATCTAATCAATTCTACTCGTGCTCTGAATAATGAATGCTAACTTGGTTTGACTGCAGGTCATAACTCTTATTCTGAACGTTCAAATACAGCAGCAGAAATGGTTGGTAATCCTAGAGGAAATGCACAGATTTTAATAATAAAATTAAACTTCACAAATGCACACAGACTGAATCATAGCACCATGCTATGATGCTAATTATAAAAATTGATTTAAAAAAAAACCCTTTTCCAAGTTTTACATTCTGCATAAAATCTTCTTGGATAAATGAAGACATTTGTTTTCTATATGGGATGGGAAATGTGAATGGTGAATTAATATATCCATATCTACCATATTTATTTCCCTTCCTGGTATGTGGAAGTCCACAGCAAACTATCAAAAAGATTGAGTCCACCAAAACCATCTCCTAACAATAATTTATTTATTTATTTTTTGCTTTGATTTATATGCTGCCCTTCTTCGGAGACTCAGGGTGGCTTACAATGCATTAAGCAATAGCCTTCATACTTCTGTATATTTATACAAAGTCAGCTTATT
>JANHZT010004779.1:144099-160417 GCA_032468215.1 Stegonotus admiraltiensis
GTTGCTGACTTCTAGTGGGCCCAGAAGGCCTGAAAATCAGCTGGCCGGTGCATGCATGTGTGCCAGAGCTGAGCTCGTGTGCCCACCGATATGGCTCCGCATGCCACCTGTGGCACCCGTGCCATAGGTTCGCCATCACGGATATAGGGTCTCCTGCTTGAGCAGCAGGTTGGACTAGAAGACCTCCAAAGTCCCTTCCAACTCTGTTATTCTGTTAAATAGGGTAAAATTGGATGTGACTTGTGTAACAACCACATCGCTTAGGGACAGACGTTCTGGTGCCAATCGTAGTCATAAGTAGAGGATTACTATATTTAAATGTATTGATATTTAAATGTATTTCCCAGGTTTTTAATGGAAAACTTCAAAACTCAACTAGTTCTCTACAGTGTATATAGCTCTGCACATCAAAACTGAATGTCCTATGGCTTCTACTGATGGTTAAACTGTTCTTTTTTTAAGTTAAACCTCCTTCGTGCTCTTCAATCAAAATGTCATTTTTGTGCAGTGAACAGAAAAGCATAACAGCAGCTCTATGGATTTTAGAAAGAATAGATGCAATGCTTCAGCAGTATCTGAGCATTATTGTTACAGAAATAACAGGCCACGTTTTTAATCTACCCTGCTCACTGATCAAACAGTCATCTATTTTGTATAGTTGGGACAGAGTTTGGCTGCATCTTACTCTGGATTGTGAAAAGTATCTTATTCTTAGAATTATATATAATAAATTAAGTCACATATATTTTCTGCAATTCTTTGTTTTTATATTTGTCATATAAAATTGCTTTGCCCAGTCTTTTAATTTACAAGATTTTAAGTTTAACTTTAAGAGTATTTGTTGTTGATGCATAAGTCTTCTGCAGTCTTTCCCTTCTTCTGCCTAACCACATTACTGACAAATCCAAAAATATTTTTTTTCCTGCCATGCCACCTACATGAAAGTGGATTATGCGATGATACAGGAGAAAGAATGCATTTTATAACATATCTTGTCCCCACCCTAACATTTCATTTGTCACTTGTTGTTTGGCTTTTTCTTCATGTAATGTTCTTTTGAAATAATACGCCTGAATAACAGCTGGGAGGTGGGCAGGCAATTCTAAAAAAGCAGAGACTCCTGTGCCAGTTTGCTGTTTGAATTATCTGGTCCAAATCTTTGAGTCATTAGTTTAAATACCTGGGAATAAAGAGATCTTCTCTGCCTACACTTTCTCCTAACTTGGGCATCTGATCCCCATGCTGAGTGTCAAGTGAAGGGTGTCAAGATCTAAATCTACAGATCAAGCCTTCTCTCTGTGATTGGGTAATGGTTTTCCTGCCAGTTGATGATGAGAAGATGGGAAAGTATTGTCTTTCCTACACAGGAAATAACAACACCATCCTCTAGCAGCAAGCAAAAGCATATATGGACAGCAAATCCTATATTGCTTTAGTTTCCTGTTGGCTAATCAGGGAGGAGAGCATTTCAACTGAACTATAGGGAAGAACCCTATGAAACTTCATGCTAAAGTGAATATTTCAATTCTCCACAATGGATAATATGTTGGTATTTGTTAGTGCTTTGCAAAACATATCACATGAGCATGGCACCCCTTCCTGAAGTTTTAAAACAGCCAGATCCTTTGGAAAGCTGGCATTGTTGCTGTAAAAACTGTTTCCAGGTATCTGTCCATGTGTGTGCAAATCTAGTATCATCTATGCATGCATCTAATAACCTCTGAAGCAGTCACAAGCCTTCCAAAGAATATCACTGCTTTAAAAATTGAAAGTTCATGTTAACACATTTTTGCAGTGCATTTCTTTTGAATTCTTTAAGCTATTTTCTTTTATGTGTTTATAGATAATTTAGCTTCTTTCATTATGTTACACTTCTTTTAGCTTAGGATAATATGTAAACTCACCCATTTTAATTTATAAACCACATTTTCTTTTGTAGAATGAGTTGCATATCAGGTCAAGCCAAAAACAAACCAACAATGCAACAATGTAGCGTGATATGAGAATTAGGCCTAGCAACCTTCCCTTTTTCTCATATATCAATATATATTCCAGTATAGCAAAAATATATATTCTTGACTACATTCTCTTACTTTTTTTTTTTTGGATTTAAGATTTAAGTGGCTCAATAGCATCTACAGATGTGAAACTCAACCTTGGAGGAGGAAATGTGGAATTTATGAAAGAATCCACAGCAACTACTTTCCTGAGGCAAAGAGGTTATGGCTGGCTTTTAGAGGTGGAAGATGATGATCCTGAAGATAACAAACCACTTTTGTAAGTAACATTGCTTTGAGATTCTTAGCTTAGCTCCACCCTTGAAACTAATTTCTTGTTTAGACCAAGGGCAGTGATTTGTAGGAATAGTGAAAAGGGAGTTATATGAAAAAGCAAAGTTGACAATTAAATAATTCTGTATTTATTGACATTTAAATACATCTATCATTTCAATACTGTTTGTACACTATAGGTAGAAGATTCCATTTTGGCAACATGTCATACTGTACTGTTTAGAAAATATCATAGATTAAAATATTTTTTCAGCAGAATCAGTGTAAAATTCTTTAAAACTTTAATCAGGAGAAGCTCAAAGCTATGATAGGCAATTGTTTAAAAATGCTTAAGGTGTGTGTATTTGCATCTATATTCCATGAATAAAAGGATATCAATTTCTGATAATAGTATGATTGTAGATTATTTTTGAGTTGCACCTTCTTTCTAGGTTTCCTACTATAATTTTTCTTATATAAGGTAAGAATATAATTATTATCTTGCAATATTTAACATGGAATAATATAGCTATCAGGCAAGGAGTAGCTTAGCTTATTGTTTGCTAGCATTAAAAAACTTCCACTTGTTCAAGAATAGGTAAATATATTTTGGGGGAAATCTTTCAGTTGTTATGTTTCATATATAATTCATAAAGTCTATATTCTCAAATAATGCAAAGCCATAATTTCAGGACATATTATGGAAGTTCTACTTTTTTGTAACAGAGAAGAATTAGACATTGATCTGAAGGATATATACTACAAAATTCGGTGCGTCTTGATGCCAATGCCTTCTCTCGGATTCAACAGACAAGTAGTAAGAGATAATCCTGACTTCTGGGGCCCTTTGGCTGTTGTCTTATTCTTCTCAATGATCTCATTATATGGACAATTCAAGGTGGGTGAAAAATGTTTTAAACCATCTTCATTATTTTAAGCTGTCATCAACTGTTAATACAGTTAAACTGTTATCAGTCAAATATTAAACTTGCCTGCATCTTCATATAGAAACCTGAATATACTCTTAAAAATAACGAATATGGTTCTTTTATCTAGTGATGTTTTTTCTCTTAAATTTTATTTCTCCTTCAATAGATTGCCTGTGCTTATGTTATTCTGCTTTATGTTTATTTTTAATCTACTATTTCCAAGTGAAAGTGGACTGTGTTCTGCAGACTGAACTTTTTGGTCCTAATCCATTGATAAAACATTGTAGTGATTGGCTCCTTTTGGAACTATAATTTTGCAGAGGCCTTCTGGATCACGCTGAATCTATTCTGTTTTTTATAGTGGCCAACAAGAATTTAATAGGCAGATAATAGCAGCTCATAGGAACAACTGTTTGAATCCGAAAATTCTATTTATGCAAAATAACTAAAACTATTACTGCTATTCCTGTTCCTGTTATAGATTATCATAGCTAGGAACCACTGGTTAATTTGATCCATAATTAGTCAGTTTTAAAATTTATCATTTATTATGTTAACAAATTTAGAAAAGTTATTTGAAATATGGGATTCAGTAGTGTGTTAATGAACAGAGTATTGCATTTGTTCATCTGTTACGTACTCAGGATTTACTAGGGTTGTACTTTGGATCTGAGGTTGAAAAGATATTTTGGAGCAAGTCTAAGAGCACATGTTGCTTCTATCAGCATCTCCTTTAAAAATCAACATGAGTTTGCAGAATGGCTGTATTATCTTAAGAAAATACTGTACATATTTGAATTAAGGACATGTTGATAAATGTAATGTACATATTCAGGCCCACCCCTGAAGCCTAGCACTTTTCTGGGATTTGTTGTCCTTCAGTTTAATTGGGATAATCACAAATTTTCATATTATGAAGCAACCATGTTATGAAAACTTGGGGTGATTTTGTCCAGAATAAGGCTTGCACAATTGCATGAACAAAAGTGAATGGGCTGATTGAAGGCATTATTTTTCCAATTTAAGGGAAAGTTTTTGTTTGTCCGAAATTAATTAATTTTTCAGTTCATAAGTAACCGTGTTGATTAGAATCTTTTAACAATTTCTTAAGGTGGTATCCTGGATTATAACTATTTGGATATTTGGATCCTTAACAATCTTCCTGTTGGCCAGGGTTCTTGGAGGAGAGGTAAGAATTTTGTGAAAGTTGACTTGGTATTTGAAAGTTCAACTTTAAATTATTTTAAAATTGGGACTAGTTATATAGTATAGCCTTTATTGTCATTGTACATTGTATAACAAATTGGTTATATGAATTTTCATTCCTTAATTGCTCATTTTATGGTCCTATCTATGAACAACTTGGACAAATACTAGTTGCTCATTATTATTGGTTTATCAGAAGGTATCAACAGTAAGCTGGGAAGTATAGAAAAAGAAAGCTGATACCATGTTTTCCCCAAAATAAGATCCTGTCTTATATTTTTTTTGAACCCCAATAAGTGCTTGGCCTTATTTTCAGGGATGTCTTATTACTTTGGGGTGCATGGAGCAAGATGGGGCTCCTCTTGCTGTCTTACTTGATTTCCAGCTCTGTCTCTCTAACCCTAACCAGACGAAATGGCAGGGACTGGCTGCACATGCAGTTAAATATTTTCAGGGAGGGCTTATTTTCCAGGGGGGGGGCTTATTTTAGCACATGTGCTCAAAAGCCCAACTGGGCTTATTATCAGGGGATGTCTTATTTTAGGGGAAACAGGGTAACATTGGAAAAGTCTGTTTATAACACTGAGACAATTCTGCATTTAAACACTAAAATCCAAATTAAAGTATTCAAAACAAAAGGGTATCCAACCACTATTCAAATACATCCTTTTCAATATACTTTTTATTTTCAACACCCTTTTCAAATCAACCCTTGTCTTTTAGCATATCCTTTTCAATATACTTTATTGAACTGATCTTATTAGGAATATTTCTAACATGAAACCAGAGCGTCCACAATTCTGCAAAATTTTGATTGTTTGGAAAATGATTACATGAACAAGAGGATTTGGGAATTAGGCTTGTAAGAGCATATATGACTTAACGTACTCAAGTTTGAACAATTATGTTTGTTAGGAGACTGAGTTACTGGAAACAATGACTGAAGTATTTTAAATTTACAGGTTGCATATGGTCAAGTTCTTGGAGTGATTGGATATTCTTTACTTCCTCTTATTGTAATAGCACCTGTACTCCTGGTTGTTGGATCATTTGAAATTGTTTCCACTCTAATAAAAGTAAGTTCAATATCATTCATGACCAGAAGATCAAAATCTCAACAATGTATCAATTAATTTTATACAATAGTATATTATGCAGCTAGTATTCATGTTCTACTTTGCTTTTGAGCTAATTTATGCCTGTAAATTGAATTCACTCGTGATTATGGCTAGAAAGCAAGGAACCATGAATTCAAGTCCTGCCTTAGCGATGAAAATCAGTTGGGTGACCTTGGGCCAGTCTCTCTCAGCCCAACTCGGGGATATAAAATATATGATACATACGGTATGAGATATATAATAAAGCTTGACTTACAGTACTCCATCTTTTAATGACTATATTCCTATAAATAAATATTTTGACTGATGTAGAAAAACATCAACATACTGTACATTTTTCACATTAAAAATGATATAAAAGGAAAAGAAAAACAGCTTGTTAAAGGAAGCTTTCAAAAACAGTTGGATGAAATTACTTTTTTCTCCAAATAATAATAAATTGACTGCTTTAAAAAGTAAGGGGAGGAAAACAAAACAAAAACATCTTGTTAGGGCTTTCTCATTTTGTAATACACTCATTTGGTATTACAGTACTGATTTTGTATTAACTGGAGATCAGCTTCCTGCTATGTAGTGCCTTCCAGATATGTTGAACTGCAGCACCAGATTGTCCACACAGCAGCCAGGAATTTAGTTTCAGATTACTGTGCATAACCAGTTTATTCTGTTGTTTCTTGATAAAAAAAAAGTTCTATTGTGCAGTTTGGGACTTTCCTTGCCTTGATAATATTTCTTTCTTTTTTTTTTATTTCTGCCAGCTTTTTGGAGTGTTTTGGGCTGCATACAGTGCTGCTTCCTTATTAGTTGGTGAAGAATTTAAAACCAAGAAGCCTCTTCTGATTTATCCCATCTTTTTATTGTACATTTATTTTCTGTCTTTATATACTGGGGTGTGACCAAAATTGCTAGATTCGAACAAGGACATTTTGATCACCATGAAGACTGAACTGTTGGTGGATAGAAAAGGCAAGTGACTGTATCCTATCAGGCGGACAAAGTTTCAGTAGTATCCTTAAGTACATCTGTGTATTATTATTTAAGCATTTTTAATTATAATGCAGATTTATACCAGAGTTTTAGCTTTGTTAGATTTTTAATGAATACGGATGGTAACATTTATAAATATGTTATTTGAAGAAACTTATTACTTGTGCCAAAAGCACGAGGTCCATATGATAGGTAAACTGTCATGAAACTTGAACAAAATGAGTGATCATTTGAAACCATAGTTCCCATAAATGTATTCATCAGCCAATCCTCATTGTTCCTATATTTTAATGTGTAATCTTGTCCAATCTTGACTTGGCTATTGAGTTATCAGTTCTGATTTAAAGCTTTATATTGATCAAAGATTGGTTTAGGAAATTTCATCGTAAAGGGGATTTATGATTGTCATTACCATCACATGAAATATTTGAAGTAACATTTAGTAGTATTTGAAGTAATTTTTTTTTAAAAAAAAGTTCAACTGTAAATATGTCATAGCAAAATATTGCTTTACAAAGTTGATTTTGAAATCTTTCAGAAAAAAGTTTTTATCTGCAGCTTTATGAAAGTGGTAAGTGGAAAAAAGTTTAAATAAATAGTATGATTCTGAAAAAAAATCTTCAATAGAATAAACATTGCTTTCTTCAAAATTGAACTTGTTTTATAATACCTTGTTTTGCTGTTTATGTAAACTGGTTTGGGGGTTGGTAAAATTGTTAGCCACGAAGTTGCATTTGCAATTTGATTATTCAAGTTTAATATTAATTGACATTATTGAAATGGTTCTTTAATATAATTGTATATTAGAGATGAAAAAGATATTCTGCATTATAAGGATTTTCATAGCAACATTTATTGTTTGCAAGCAGGGTGGATAAAAATCGATTTTAAAAAATCAAAAAAATCATTTTTTTATTTAAATCAGATTTTTTTTTATTTTTATCAAATTTATTTTAATAAAATGCTTTTGGAGTAAAAATCTATCTAAAGATAGTTTTCTGTTTAAGATACATTAATAATTTAGTTTATTCAGCATGAAATGGAGCTTAGTTATGTAGCATATTCTGCAATATTGGGACTGTTGGTGAGGCAACAGCAGATCAGAAGAGGAGCCGCTGCAAGACAGAGATGACAGTTGCTCTTTAAAAATTATGATTTAAATCAAGTTGATTTAAATCAAATTCACCCTGTTTGCAAGGCACATATTTAATCTAGTCTGCTTATTCAGATAAGCAGATATACAAATAGTTTTTGTCAAATTGGCAATCAACAGCATAAATTTCATTACTTCTGCATTTTCTGCATTTGAATTTTTGGATGTGCATTGACATTTCACTGCACTTAAATAACATATACTATAGCCAGGAGACTTGGAAAGAAAGGAACTTTGCAAAATTGTTAATATATTACCATATTGTTTTTAGCAATTCTAAACATTTTCATATGGATTAAATTTGATTGTATTTGAATAAGTTAAACAATTATGCGTTGTTTAATAGAAGAATAAGTAGCTACAAACTACTAGGGCTATCTGTTGATTTTACTGACAAATTAAATGCTCAATTTCTGCCAAGTCTGTAAGTCGAGCAGCAGATTTTTATCATTAAGCAGATAAAGTTTAGACCCAACATTCTTATTTTGATGGAACTTAATTTCAAGTTCCATCAAAAGTTATTTAAGTTATTTTCCATTTAGGAAAATAATTTAAATCCATTCTTGATGTTAGAATTTATTAATCAGCACATCCACAAGATCTGGTTGTTTTTCTCAGAATGATAAAAGGAGCATCACACTGTAAGCCCCAACACTTTGGGGCATGTGTGCAATGCATGACGTAAGGAGTGTCATGCAACAGGGTGAGGCTTGTGCCGCAATGCTGTTTTCATCAGTCTTTTCTTCTACATCCCCCTCAGATCATTGGACCCATTTTTTATGAACATATTCTTGGAAATCAAAGCCAGGAATAAAACAAAAAGGCTTTAACATGTGCCTTCTAGTCCCCCCTCTACAGAATTATGAAAATTGAAGAATAACAAGTTATATCTACTTTTCATATGAAGCGATGCCTGTACTTATAAAAGCTCTGAAAGTGCTACTTTCTGCTTAAAAATAGCCTGTGCTTTTCTGTGTAATAGCAATAGCAGTTAGATTTATATACCGCTTCACGGTGCTTTGCAGCACTCTCTTAAGCAGTTTAAAGAGTCAGCATATTGCCCCCAACAATCTGGGTCCTCATACCGACCTCGGAAGGATGGAAGGCTGAGTCAGCCTTGAGCCTGGTGAGATTTGAACTGCCAAATTGCAGGCAAGCAGCAGGCAGCAGTAGCCTGCAGTACTGCATTCTAACCACTGTGCCACCTGGGCTCTTAATAATCATTATTAATGATCATTTTCAGAACATGTATTATTAAATGGTCTCTAGAATGTCCAATTCTATGGCAGACTTTGATTTATAAAACCACTAAAATGGAAGAAAAACACTGTATGAAACTATACAATATTATTTCTGCTTAAAATATAAATGTAATATTTCAGTTTCATCTACTCTTTTTAAATCTTAATAATCAAATTCAGCTTTAAAGCAGATAGCTCTGCCTAGAGGTGACACAGATTTATGGCAAGCCAGGCAATCTCAGACTTTCCATACTCAATGCCCTGAACACATGCTGGGCTAACGCTTCTATCCACTCTGTCCAGCATGATCTCAAAGTTGGCTCATGTTATCAGCCAATCATCAGAAGCATTCTTAAATAGAAAAATGTGTTTGGTATAAATGCTAATTCATTAAAATAGTTGTCTTAATTGATTAGAAACTGGTTTGGATTAAAGTATATATTAGGATGTAATAATACTTTCTGTAAACTTGAGCAGAACCCATTATGTTTTCAAGGTTCAATATAATTTAAATACACTGTATAAAAGAAGTTTGTCAACAGTTTCCCAGTGGATTAAACTATTTATTTATAGTAGTGCATCAGCTCCTACTTTTGTCCTAACATATATGTAAATACATGTATTTTATACAAAATGGAATTCAGTTTGTTTGCACAATACATATAAATCGTCTGTATAATATCTAATCCAAGAGATAAATACCCATATTTCATATGTTTGTGTTTATAAGAATGTAAATAAATTTTTAGGATTACTGAAATACAAGCTTTTGTCATCTGAAAACATGTGAAAATAATTACGTTTTCATTTTATAGCTTTCCATCAGCTAAAGTCATGGATATCCATGTGTGAGTTTGACACAGCCTATTTACAGTCATGTTTCATCTACTGAATGTTATAACCTGAGAATAGTAATTCTGCCATACATGTACCTTTCTCTGCAGTAGGCATTCATAACTATTTTAAGTGAAATCATAAGTTTATTTTCTAAATGTTGAGGTTAATTCTACTTTTCTTTCAATTTCACGTTTAGTTTTAAGGAAAAAGTTTCCTTTTGCAGCTTACTTCCCCCCACCTCCCCCGGTACCCATTTTGAAGTAGCATTACACAATGGACTTGTACTGCGTTTAAAAGAATAACAAGTATTATTACATTTATATGCTGCCTGATTCCTAGTGCATATGTTGGCACTTTTCTGTTGTCTTGTTTTGAAAACGTGCTTACTCTTTGTCATTTGTGCTGTAGTCACTTTTCATTTGAATTACTGCAATGCTGTAATGGGGCTGCCCTTGAAGACCATCCAAAAGCTGCAGTTAGTCCAAAATGCAATAGCAGGCATAGTTCTTGGTACCCTGAGGTTTGCTTGATTTACGCCACTGTTGCATGAGCTGGATTGCTCCCATTTTCTTTCTGGGTGCAATTCGAGGGACTTGTTATCACCTACACAGGGCCATGTTATTTGTGGGACCACCTGCACCTAAGGATCTCTGCCCCTTCTACTAAGTCTGGTATGGTAGGTGCACTCCAGGTCATTTCCCTTAAATGCTATCATCTGATGGGATCTTAGAAATGTGCCTTCTCTGTAACCATCCCAGCCTTTTGGAATAGCCTCCCAACTGAGATTTGAGGGGACCTATCCTTTTAGCTTTCTAGAATGATGTGAAGACCAAGTGCTGGGCCAAGCTGAGGGTGTTGAGTCAGGAGGCTAATAGTTTGGTTCGTCTGGCACCTGATGGGAAAGATTGGTTTGCTTTTAGTCCTGTTTTTATTAGTTGGATCACTATGTGCGACAGTAGGCCCTGTAAGTTCTGCAAATAAACTTATCTGCCCTGCTTACTGAATTCAAGTCTTGGATATCAATGGCAGAGATGTAGGGCATTGTTCTTATCTACTTTAATACCTCTGTTTCAGATTTTCAAGCTTTCTTTATTTTAGCTGAATACCTCTAGAACTCTTGAATATTGAGGAATGTTTGCATGTTAAACCTATCATTTGACATAATGGTGTCTTGTAAGAAAGAAACTAGTAATGTTTCTTTCCTCTTAAATAAGCTTTTTTCCTCAGCATTAAACTGAATGCTTCTGAGCTTGTATCAGTACACAAATAAATCAAAAATGTATTTGAAAATTCTCATACCTTGAAAATATGTTGCTACAAAAAGGCTAGGCTTTTTAAAGCTGAAATACAGGACTGTTGAAAGTAGCTAGCCTATGTCTGTTGATTCTTTTGAGTGTCTCAATGGTTTTTGCTAACACAGACCATAGTATCCTTCAGGTTGTCTGATAAGCCATATCCATTTCAGAGGTTTTGAGCTTTCTGGCCAGACTGGGCTTGGAAGTGGTGATTAGTGCTGTTCACCACCATGACAACTGCTGTACACTTTGATTATATCATTTCAGATAATGGAAGTTCTGCATTCAGTCATTTCTACATACTGTGGCCTGATGGACATCATTCCACCATGACTGTCTCTTGGTTACTGCTTCTGATTTCATGTAAGCTCATGCTTATATCATTAGCGATGGTATCTTGGATCTTGTCTTCGGTTGGCCTCTCTTTCAATTGCATTCGATTTTTGTAAGCATCAAACTTTTCTCCATTGACTATTGCTTTTGCGTTTATGGATCCAAAAACCATAGCTTCATTATTAGTGCTTCCAATCAGCAGCGTGATTTTTATTTCCTCCAATATTAAATTGTTTGTTCTTTTTGTAAGTGGTGGTATGTTCAGCTATTTTCTTCAGCACAATTCAAAGGCATCAGTTTTTCTTCAATCCTCCAAATGGTCTAGCTTTTACAGCTAGAGTTACCGTAAGTTAGTTAAGGCTAACATATCTTGGCTGCAAAAATCCAGGTTACCACTAGATAGCAGCAAAGTGACAGGGAAAGCTAACTCTTTGACATCTTGTGGTATGCAGATTATTACAGACAAGATATGGTAGCCATAACAATTACTTTCTCGTGCCAGTCCAAAATATTGCTATCCAAGGGCTCAAACAGCTCAAGACCTCATTATTTCCTTGGAAATAGTAAAAGGAAATAGAAGAGCAACTCAAAAGGAGAAGTTCCACAGCTTAAACAGGAGTCCAAGCATCTTTTTAAACACACCAAAGTGGGATTTACCACTTACTTTCAATACATGGAAAAATGCAGTGGCATTATCTCACTATCCTAATACACAGTCAGGCTGTGGCTGTGAAAATAAACGCTGTAAATCTTCGCCCGCTTGGCCGGATCTATAATAAACTTATATTAGGCTTTACATGAGAATCAAGAAGCAGTCTGCAGTCAGCCTCCTTCGACCGACTGGTCTCTAAACGTACTATCCTTGTCCTCTCCAGCAATCGAGACGTTTTAGTAATACATTCGGAGGCTCCAAATTTTGAAGGCTGCCCAAAATTGCAAATCGGGTTTCTCTCAAAATCTGAAAGGGCAGCTGGGTTTTGTTTTGCTTTTTCTTTCTTCTTCTTTCCAGTAGTTCTATTTCGTCAGTTTACGAAATAAATACACCCACCACTTCAACGGCCATTAAAAGCCAGGGCGGAGACATATCTGGCTACGGAGGCAGGAATAGGCAGCATCTGCTGGTCAGGTGACTTAAAGCGAGCTCTTCCTTAGGAATGGGCTCAGGAGGCGGTAGGGCGCATGTCCATTCTCCTTCCGCCCTTTCACTTCGAACATGCACTGAACACTTAAGCGGTTTCTTAGCGGCACTCTGCTTCCGGCGCAGTTACGTCACTTCCTGCGGACGCCGACGCTCAGCTCCCTCTCCTTTTCTCTCTCTCTCTCTCTCTCTCTCTCTTCCCCTCTCCCTTTTTCCCCTCCCCCTTTCTCCGGACCCGGATGCTGACTGGTGGCGGCGGCTCCTCTCGGGACTGTCACTGAGCGGCTCCGCCGGGCCTCTTGTCCTGCGCGATGGCGGCGGAGGAGGCCGGGGGAGCGTCTTGTTCCTCGGGGCCGGTGTCGACCGGGCCGGGTCCGGGTCCAGGACCTGGTCCAGGACCGGGGCCGGGTCCAGGCCCCTGCGAGTGGTTGCTGCTGCGGGACGGCTGCCTGCGTTGCGACGCCGACGGGCTTTGCAGCCTGTGTTACCACCCGGCGCTCAACGCCATCCTGGCCGTGACCGCCCGCGGCGCCATCAAAGTCATCGACGGCACCTCAGGAGCTACGCTGCAGGCGTCGGCGCTCAACGGTGAGGGGGGGGTCGGGTCAGAGGCTGGTCCAAAACAGGGACCCCCGTGGGTGGCGGGAGGTGGGGGGGGGAAGAGCGGCAAGTGGGCGCCGCGGGTTTGTGTAAGGAGAGCGGGCGGCGTTTGGGGGAAGGAAAAGCCCGCCGCGTCCCCTCGTCTCTCCCGCTCGCCGTGGCTTTTCGATCTGTCCCGGGTGTGTGTGTGTGAGAGAGAGTGAGTGAGTGAGTGAGTGAGTGAGTGTGTGAATGAGTGAGTGAGTGAGTGAGTGAAAATGTGACGGTTGGGCTTCGGGGCCTGGAAGTCCGTTTGCTTGCTGACGGGAGCGCGAAGGCGAGCCGGTTTCTTTTCTTTCTCTTGAGCACCCGCCGCTTTTATTCTCTCGAATTGTGACTCGGGAGGACGTCGAGCCCAAGCCAATAAAGAAAGGCCGGCCCGAGTTGTAAGAAGGAGGAGGAGGAGGAGGAGGGGGGGGACCGAAGTGGAAGTCCAAAGTTGCCTTCCCGTACCAGCCCCCTTCCTTGAACGGCTCCCTACTTTCTTTTTTTTCCCCACTTCGCAAATGGTTTGTTTTAAAAGCAGGGGTTCCTCAGCCCTCTGTGCTCCGGAAATGCTAGACCTCAAGTCCCACCGCTGTCATTCCACATGGCAGTGCTGAAAGGAAGGGCAACGTTGGCCAAGAGTGGCAGAATCCCAGTTCTGGAAAACTACTTCAAAGCCTGACTTATTTCTCCACCTCCCTCCCCACCCCTTCCTAAAACTATGATTCCACCAATTGTTAGAGAGACAAGTTGGGGAAAGGCTGACCAAAATAAGTCTCTTCAAATGCTTTATTAGAAATGGATATATCCATGTGGTAGTTGGTGATTACAAATGTATGACTACAGTATTATAATATGCAGGGTACAGATTGAATGTAATCTTCGCTTGAGTAGTAATAACGCTGAAAGTATTAATATACTAAAAATTCAGACACCCCTTAACTAGATTTGACAACCATTGATTTAAAACCTCAATGGTTTTGGTATTAAATTAGGTGGTAATGCTGTGTTTCTGCATATTAAATGTTACAACTAAGCAGCTTTCTGCTTTTCCTGTAATGCTACTTTGAAGTGGAATATAGCAACATGTTGAAGTAGTTGTAGGTTGTTACCCTCTACAGAATTTTGTTATATTGGTCAATTTTTTTTAATGCAATACATTTCAACATTTGAAAAATGTGTTTAAGGCAAGGAAATATAATCCTAGTTTATCATTTCTTAGTACGCATTGTGTTTTGTGAAGGTTGTGGTAGGGTTTTTTTAAAAAGAATAATTGGTAAGGCTAAGGATATTTATAGTGAGACCCAAAAATACCTGGGATAAGAATGTTTTTGTGTAAAAATAATTTAAAAGGTAGATGACAATAGAACACTTAAGTGTTGTGGTTGTATGAATTATGCTTTATTTTCATACTTGTTTTAAATGCCACTTTCCTGTTCAAAATAAATAATTTGAGTCTTTACAAGTTAAAACAGCATAAAACGTACAAAAGAAAAATAAGAATTAAAGCATAAATAATAAATAATATTAAAGGCCTCAGTACAGAGAGTTTTTACAAGTGTTCTAAGGGCAAAGAAAGTGAGGCTCTCCTTACTGTAGGTAGGCCTCTGAAAGCAAGGCTATCATCTCCCATAGATCCGAGAGGAAAATCTTCTGTTAGTCAGATCATGACCTTATTAGCACTAATGTCTTTAGTTATACTTGAAAATCATTTGACAACCAATGCAGATTTTTCAGTATTATCAAGTTATGGGACATCTGCATTGTGCAGGGTCATCAATAGCATCAAATAGCCAGAGCTTTCTCTTGGTTATGTGCGTATGTGAAATGTTAAAAGAGGCAGGGTTTTGATTACCCACTTGTGCCCACTGTTTTTCTGCTGCTCACTATCAACCTGCAACTATTCTTATCCTGTTATCTTGGTAATTTTGTACCTGTTAGTAGTCTAGCTATTTAGTGTATATTAATTGCAATTTCCAAATAGTTTTCAAGAGTACTCCTATAAAGAGTGGAGTGCATTACAGTTATAGGTAGTCCTCGATTTACAACAGTTTGTTTAGTGACTGTTCAAACTTTCACCATCACTGAAAAAAGTGACATGATTGTTTATCACACTTATGACCATTGAATCATCCCCGTGGTTAGGGGATCAAAATCCAGATGCTTGACAACCGACTCGTATTTATGGTGGTTGCAGTGACTTGGGATCATCGTCTTTTGCAACCTTCTGACAAGCAAAGTCAATGGGGAAGCCAGATTCATTTAATAACCTTGTTACTAACTTAATTGCAGTGGTTCACTTAACAATTGTGGCAAGAAAAGTCATAAATGGGGAAGAACTTGCTTAACAAGTATCTCACTAAAGAGAAATTTTGAGCTCAATTATGGTTTGCAAATCGAGGACTACCTATAATCAAACTGAGATATAATAAAATAAATGGTCAGATTACATCAATTGGTCCAATGGATATAATTTTTAAAAATGTGATTCTTGCCGCAGCCACAATTAGAAAAACTGGTAACAGTTGAGAGTAAAAACATATATTGTTGGCTTATTATTTGATTTAGACTAGTGGTTCATCATCATCATTACCTTAACAAGAAATCTCTTTTGAATTTAAGTAGTGAATTTCAATTTGTTTTGTTTTCTTTCATTCAGTTCATTATCAATGTAAGCAATAGTCAAATATAATGATTGCTTCCTTGAAATGAAATGGAAAATATTTTGGAGCCATATATTATCAGAATACTAATAGTATTTCAGACCAAATGTGAATGACCTACACATGTAATTTCATGTGAACATGAATAGCATACAGGAAAAGATGGAATCCTGTGGAACAGCATAAGATAGTGACTTATGTATAGATCTGAAGACTCTTGCATCAGGACATGGCTTAACAGGAGGAGGCAGAATCACTGCAAATCATTTCCTTCAAGGTGCAGGTTTACGAGATCATCTAGGATACATTGAACAATTACTTGAAAGCTATCAGTGTTTGAGTAGAACTAGAAGATTTGATATAAGTGATGTGGTGGCTCAGTGGCTAAGATGCTGAGCTTGTCAATCGAAAGATCGGCAGTTCAGTGGTTCGAATCCCTAGTGCCACATAACTGGGTGAGCTCCCATTACTTGTCCCAGCTTCTGCCAACCTAGCAGTTCGAAAGCATGTAAAAAATGCAAGTA
>JANHZT010004779.1:166493-180871 GCA_032468215.1 Stegonotus admiraltiensis
CCCAGATTGTGGGGGCAATAAGCTGACTTTGTATAAATATACAAAAGTATGAAGGCTATTGCTTAACACATTGTAAGTCACCCTGAGTCTCTGGAGAAGGGCAGCATATAAATCAAAAGCAATAAAAAAAAATTAAAAAAAATTATAAGGTTACATTAGTAAAATCTTGCAAGTATAATAATATATCTCTTTTCATAGGAAAGTAGGAAGGTTTCCTTTGGGGCTGCTTTTCCCACCCACATTCCTGCTGCTGGCTAAGTTGTTTTTTATCTGACTGTTCCCTCAGCTGAGTCCCTTCTCCATGTCTCCCACATCCATTAGAGTTATTGTAGAAATCACCCTATCCATAGAGTATTTTTCTTCTCTGGGTTGAATTTGAGTTTCCTGGTTTCCATCCAACCTTCCAGGCTGCAGACTCTGCTTCTGAATATGTACACCTTCTCATGGTTCAAACTCAGTTGAACAAAAAGGACAAGGTTTGCTCATGGCACTAATGATGATGACAATGATGATGTTATCTATTCAGTTGTGTCCAACTCTTGGTGATTCTATGGTCTTTCCACATCTTCCGTTCTTGCACTACTTTTGTTCATCATACTTTATCAAAAAACCCTCATGACCATACTTAAGTCTTACTTAAGTGTTTGAAGAGATCCAGAAGAAAATAGCATCTTGCAATAGTCCATCACAACAGCTAGGCTTTCAAGGCATAATGACAAAATGGATCTCTCCTCACTTGTAGAAAGAATGTTCACACTACAGACACTGTCCAAAAGAGCATCACGCTATCAAAAGACAGAGATTAAGCAGAATTACTAAAACTTTCTTTATATCTTCAAAGGATTAATCCTTTCTTTCCTACAAAGGATTATTCTTTTAGTTTACACAATTATATACCACCCACTCCTAATTGACTGTGTATATCTGTGTTTTTATATATGTCTATCTCCATCTCCATTCCTTAAAAAAACTAGCAGCATAAAATCCTTTTTAAAAAACCTCAAAATTGTCTATATATGGATATAGACCCATAGCTACATAAATAGAAATTAGGAAGAGGCTTGTCTCAATCTCACTGGCAATTTGTTCGATAGAATTTGATTGGTAATGATAGAATTTACTATTGATGCTACACGTTTCCATAGCAGAATCTTCAGAAAGTGCTCTGCCACAGGGTGTGTAGTAGACAATATGAGACTAGGCAATCTTATAAATAACGTGGATGTAAGGACTAGGGGAGACATGATAGCAGTGTTTCAATTTTTGAGGGGCTGCCACAAAGATGAGGGGGTCAAACTATTTTCCAAAGCACCAGAAGGCAGGACAAGTAACAAGAAACTAATCAAAGAGACAAGCAACCTAGAACTAAGGAGAAACTTCCTGGCAGTGAGGAAAACCAATCAGTGGAATGGCTTGCCTTCAGAAACTGTGGGTGCTCTATCATGGGAGACTTTCAAAAAGAGATTGGACAACCATTTGTCTGAAATGGCATTGGGTCTCTTGCTTGAGCAGGAGGTTGGACTAGATCCGTGATGGCGAACCTGTGGCACGTGGAGCCATATCTGTGGGCACGCAAATGTTGGAGTAGCTCAGCTCCAGCGCACATCGGCCAGCTGATTTTTGGGCCTTCCGGGCCTATCGGAAGTTGGGAAATGGGCCGTTTCTGGCCTCTGGAGGGCCTCTGGAGGGGTGGGGGAGGCAGTTTTCACCCTCCCCAGGCTCAAAGAAAGCCTCTAAGAAAGCCTCTGGAGTGTGGGGAGGACAAAAAACGGGCCTACTGGGTCCACCGGTAACCTTTTTGCCGTCACGTGCCAAAAGTGGGGGGGAGTGCGGGGGGTCATGCACACATGCACAAGGGCGTAGGGCAGGGGTGCAATGAATTAGGGGTGTGGGCACACGTGCACACGACCCCCCTGCGTTCCCCTGCCTTTGGCACACGACAGCATAAAAGTTAGCCATCACTGGACTAGATAATCTCCAAGATCCCTTCGAACTCTGTTATTCTAAGCTGCTTAAACCTTTGTAGTTAACGTGAGCACTTTGGATTATATTTATAGAATTACTGTCAATTGCTGTGACTTCTGAGAAGCCTAACTGCTGCCACCTTCTGCACCACCTGAGAAGTCTATGCTGCCACCTTCTGCAACTTTCAGACCATCTTCAAAGCTGATCTACAAGAAAGCATCTTGTGATCATGCAAATTTGAAGTCACTAGCACATATGTCTCCAACATCAGGTCTCTCTCTACCAGGCAGGGGTGCAGATGGTGTGTCCACTACACAGAATAGATATCCAGCATCCCACAAATTTAAAAATCTGTTCATTAAGAGTGAGTGTGGCTTTATACAGAACCATCATATCACCCTAATTCTGAAACCCATCTTATAGAAACACAAACAGTTCCTTATTATCCGAATTCCGTTTTGGCTTATTCTTTATATCGGTGCCCTTATTAGAGTATGCAGCAATGCAGATATTGTAGACAATTTTTTTAAATTCTGAGCATGCAGAGAAGGAGAAATATTAATGGCAACTTGACTCTAACTCTCCCTATGATATTCCTTAGCAGTTTCATAGATATTAAATTACACAAAATAAGCCCTTGTAGGACTTCTGAAAAAATCCTAAGGGGTTAAACACAGGACTTCCAACAGTATCAACTCTTAATACCAGGGGTGTGCATGCCACATGATTTTCAGTCTGGATTCTATACCAGGATTTATACATTTCCAAACCCCAAAGTAAAATACTGAATAAGAAGCACACTGTGAGGTATAACTGAGAAAACTAGTGCATGAATTGATCGTTAACCAAATGCCATGGTTTTCATTATGACTATATATTGCATTCTCAAAATAATCGTAACCCATTGCCATTTCTCTTACTTTATGGCAGGTCAAAGGTCATTAAAAATGGCCACTCATTAAAAAACCTCTGTCTATTGTTACTGCTTAATCCAATATCAGGATCTCTTTTTTATTGTATAAGCCACAGGCATCTTTTCCTTAAGTACAAAACCTGATCTTCGAAGTCCAGCGTCATTATATGACTGGCCTACACAGTGGACCCGCTAGAGAGATTTCTTGGCATAAAGGTAGTGTTTTTAAATATTTCAGGGGTTTCTACTGCCCTTGTAATGGTCAAGGTATTCCTGTCAATATTTAATTTGCATTGACCCATGGCTTGATTACAATGCATAATGCTGATTGCATCTGTCTTCCAATGAAATCTGCAGGTTGGATGTGACAAAAGTCTATTGATACATTTGATTTGGCTTGACAGAAAGAAAGGAGGAAAATGCTGACTTTTCCATATCCTTTTGCATGACTTGCATGTTATTAGCCAGAAGAAAAGTGGGACAATATCCTGAAACATTAGTCAATTTCTCCATTTCTGTGCTCATATATGCAATCTGCAAGATGCAGATTGATTAGAAGGAGTTAGATCAAAATGTTCACTCAGTAAACATTTGTTACCACAAAAGCAGGTGTTAATTGATCAAAATAAATTTATTCTATGTTTCTAAAACTTCTGATTCTGAAGGATTCCTCATGAGAGGTTACTTAACTGAAAATATATTATTTTACATACTTTATAAAATCTTATAGAAATGCTGATTCCTCTACTGTGTTGGAGGTAGATTTTTTGTTTTATTTAAGATAAATCTTTTGGGATAATCTATTTAGTCATATTTATAATCTATTATAAATTATTATATATAATTATCTATCTGTCTGTCTGTCTGTCTATCTATCTATCTAGTCTACTGTTGACCTCACCCCATTCCTAAGAGGTCTGTAAGGGGCGTGCATAAGTGCACCAGCATGCCTACCATCCCTGTCCTAATATTCCTTTTTACTTACTCTTTTCATGTATTCAAATTATGTTTATACTTTTACCTTTATATATGCTTGACAAATAAACTTATGACATAGGTAATTTATTTATATTGATTTAAGTGGATATAATCTAACTTTGGATTCACTTCAATGATCTGAAGGAACTTTCCATTGCATCACTATCTATATTATTCTCATTCTTCTTCCCTTGAATGCACACAAACACATGATTTTAGGAGCAGTCCTCTTTTATTTTCTTATGCACATATGTTTTAACAGTTTTTTGTTTGGTTCTTTGGAACATCATTCCTCACCCCTTAAAATTAAATGTTCCATCTTCTTGGTCTCATTTGTTCTCTAAAGCAATATGAGATTCACAGTATGCATTTCAAGGAGTTAGTCAAATATTATAACATTGGGGTTTTTTATCTTCCCTAGAAATAATCACCAACTATTATGCTGTTCTTTTTAAAACATACACACCCCTTCCCTCTTTCTATTACAAACATTCCATAGCAGATTTGATATTCATGAAAATCGAAAACATTTCCTTCAGGATAACCTGAAGCTATGCAAGCTTTGATAACAATGCACTGAGACTGAATTATCATTTCTAAACCATAGTACCCTTCTTCTTCCAAGTTCAACCATTTCTAAACATCTTTTGTCAATCTTACATCAAACAGGGGATCTGTGGGATGCAAGCAAGAATAGCAACTTCTAGCTACTCTGAGGGTGAATGAATTCGATCACAACCTATTGAAGTCAATAGGGCTGGTGGGATCAGGAGCTTGCAAATATAAAGTACACAAGAACCCTGTGACCCATTGAGTCATCCTATGAGAGAAAGATAGTGTAGCCTGATGTGACCAAAACCAACACTGAATTTCAGGATGATCATTTCCCCCCCAACATTAGACAGTCTTGTGATCATTTAATAAGGGTATATACCGTAGTGGCCAAAATTGTGGAAAATGACAGCATTACTTAGTGATGTAATCCTGGCAAGCCCCATTGCTGTTGTTAACAAAGAGTCATGGATCATTAAGTAAGTACCCACCCCACCCCAACCCCACCCATACTTGGTCCATCCTTCCCTTCCCTTGGTAAGGTAAGCTATTATTGCTTTTTTAACTCACTGAACACGTCACTCACCACCACCCCGCCATCTCTGCCCTTTTGGACACCTTGCACTCTGCCTTGCAGGTGGTAAGTAGCCCCAGAACCTTATGCTTTTGAGACTCGTTGCCACGCCATTGATCACTGGCTTCTGGGTGTGCTGCAGTTCTAGAGCCAAAAGAAGCCCTGAACCACAGTGCAGCAGCAAATCTTTTGCAGTGCAAGGAAAGTCCAATCAGGCCCATCCCAGTTGCCTTCACTGCTCTGTACACTGAGATCCTGCATTCAGCAACCTCAGCTGATTTTCACCATCTTCCTTCTGCTGCGATGTAGCAGCCCAGGCCCTTCACAAGGCACCATGTGAGGCCATCTTCCCCATTTCAAGCTGGGCATACTTGGTCAGCAGTGGGAGCAAAAGGACAGCAAAGGTCAGCTGCGATGGCAGGGGCTGGGGAGTGCAGGGGGCAAAGGGACATACATGGAAGAAGTAGATAGGGGACTTGCATTGCCTGTGCAATCTCAAGTTCGAGCAGGTTGTCAAGCACTCAAATTTTAATCACTACAGGGGTGCTGCGATGGCTATAATTTCTGGTCATAAATCTTGTTCAATTCCTATGTCACTTAAACGGTTGTTGAATAAAGGCAGAGCTAAAATTCATAGTCTTTTGGTTTTTATTCTTGTATATAAAGAATGTATTTTCTTTTACTACTCTTGATAATGTTCATTAATTGTCACAGGTGTGTGTGCTTTTCCTTTTCAGAATGCATAGCAATTCTGTCTTTTGTTCAGATTATTTTTCATCAAAGATTGAACAATTTGGTCAATTTAGTACTAAAACAGTACTGCTATAGTACTAAATAAATCATTAGGTTATGAATTAGATAGATGTTTGGAAGATATTTTTATCAAAGTTATACTGAATAGGTTTTGGATTGTTGAAACATATTTGTCTGTACCTAAAACATTTCTTCTTTGAAAAATTAGAATAATATTGTTTTTAAAAATTCAAGCTTTCTTGGGTTTTTCAGCTTTATTTCAGATATTTCTCAACTTAAAGTGTATTAAAGTAAGGAAAATAAATATCTCTATACCTGGAGAAGAGACTACAGTATTAGAAGTTAGAATACCATTCATTGATATTCAAATGTAAATGTTTAAGGAGCAGGAACTTCATTAAAATCTTCTCAGAAGTCGTGCATAGTGTCCTTCCATGATAGGCTTTCCCTTCTATGATCAGTGAGAGGAGATTGCAATATATTTCAGCAGGATTCCATGAATATGCTTTCTTGATTTCAATTGAAATCTCTTTATTGTTTTGCTTTTTACATTTTACAGCTAAGCCAGGTGGTCGGGTGAAATGTCAGTACATTTCTGCAGTGGATAAAGTCATCTTTGTGGATGATTATGCAGTTGGATGTAGGAAGGATCTGAATGGCATCTTGTTGTTGGACACAGCTCTGCAAACTCCTGTTTCTAAACAAGATGATTTAGTTCAGCTTGAATTGCCAGTGACAGAGGTAAGTGATTAGTAGTCTTTCTATTAGACTTCTATAGGAACCCCACACCCCAGATCTAATTGCCTTTTAACTTTTTCCATTGAATATATGTATTTTTATTTTAATACTGCTACTATGCTGGGGGAAAAAGGCATTGTCATTTACATGTATCATGTGCAGAATCTGATTTTCATCATATGCAGGACCTCTCAGTAATCATACTCATGAAGTAGCCTGGGATCTTCATCTGGTCAAAGAATGGATAATTATGCTTGATTGGTGGTAAATTTCAGGAACATGTAACCTAAATAATCCAGTGGCTCCCAGCTTGTTTTAAACTGATTTCAAGTTGATGATGATTGCCTTTTAAAAGTTTGAAATGCATCTTCCTGGTTCACCTTCCTTGATTAATAAGATTTATGTAACAGGAGATGCATATTTTATCCCTAATTTAAAGTCAGCTATAGAGAGATTGGAGAATAGATTCATAGACCTACATATCACTAATTAATATCCTTTTTACCCCTGTTTGGAAGTATTTTAATTGAATTTTAGCTATTGGTATATTTTGAGAAAATCAGTCATGGAGATCTATTTAACTAGAATAAGAGTACTTAACTAGGAAATAGTATTATGTGTGCACACTAGCATTTAGCCAGTTGTGCCTCGATGATGAGAACTGGATGACACAGTCAAATAGGAACAACTTTGTTGTTGATCATACAACCTTGTTTTAAGTTTTTCAAGCTTGTAATGTACCACAAATAAGTTACTTTGGGATGCATATCGGTGCAGAATACAAGAAATGTAATAGTTCACTATGAAACAACATTTTAAAAGCATGGGTGAATACAAATCTGATGACCACTTGACTTAATTGTTTGATTAATAATAATTTATTACTAATAATCAAATTATTGGTTTTTGCATCTACTGCAAACGGTAAAGTGACCTAGTAAAGAAGATACGTTGCTACTTACTATTATTGTTGTGAGCGTTTACTATACTGTACATCATGATACATGCATCTCATTTTAAATTATATTTTTATTAATTTTTAATATATAGCGCAAATGATACCACTTGAAAATAAGACTTGATGAGTTAATTCCACTGTGAAAAAAATGTATATTTAACAGAATATGAAATAGTAACAATTTTTAAAAATTAAAAGGCAGAAGGGGAAAAAAACCTTTAGAATTGTGCTGTCTTGCCTCCTTGCCAATAACAAGATTGAGACCTGGAAGATTTCATTAAACCAGTCTTCAAAATGTGTCACACATGCACCTTTCCAAGAATATATAATCATTTTTATTATGAAAGTTGTAACTTTAAATGAAGGATCTAATTATTTAATATGATCTGAACACCAATCAGTTTCTTCTCTTTTTTTAATTAACTTCTGTGGGTACTTTATTATAAATTTATAATACCACTTGGCATAATGCTGGCTTTGCTGGTTATCTTTAGGATGTTGATATATCCCAATACTAGTAGTATATTTCTAAAGTAATTTGGATATATTTCTTGTGAAGAAGCATTTTCTTTATTTTTAGTTTGGGTTTTTATCTGGAACTAGATTCAAATGGTTTTCTGAGTACTAAGTTATTTGTAAAAGCCTTAAAAATATTTTCCCAAGTATGCCTTATTCCTTAAACATTTGCTGCAAAAGATATATTCCTTATAGAAAAAAAAATTGAACTAATAAAAATTGAACTAATAATTCCAGTGCTTATCAGAAGTTAAAAATTCGCTTTTTGCATCTCAGGCTCAACAACTGTTGTCTGCTTGCATAGAGAAGATAGATGTGTCAAGCACAGAAGGATATGATTTGTTTCTTGCACAATTGAAAGATGGATTAAAAAATACCTCACATGAAACAGCAGCGAACCACAAAGTTGCAAAGGTAAGAAATCTTATCATTCTTTTTAACGCCACAGAGTTATCTGCTTTGCTGTTGCTATTCTATATTTGATTTTTAATAGTGGTTTTCCCTTGCAATGAATCTGTTAATCGAAGCTTGAAGATGAATATGCCATATAAGGGTTGGGAAGGGAAAGTTGGACACTTGTGTTTGGTTACCATCTTGTGCTCATAATACAGAGAGGGTCCATTTTTTAGCCATTGTTGTTTCTGTCTTAATGTTGGACATTGGTTACTTCATGGTAAGCAAAAGTCTGAAAGAGAAGTCTTCGAAACGTTTTATACAGTTATTCTTTTTTAATGAACTGTTTTCAGAACAAACATAAATCTAGTTTTTATGTTTATATTTGTAGGTTTGAGTATCTATAAGTCCTTATGGTAGCTATGTTAGGTAGGGCTGCTGGGAACAATAAGACACCAACATCTGGAGGGCCAGAGGTGTACTATGCTCTGTTTCAAAGCAAAATATCTCAAAGATGCTGGGGTAGCATACTTACTTTTAAAGACATACCCATTAGCCTTATTGTCTTTTTATTGCATTTGTATCCTAAAAATACATTCCCATTGTGTTTTGGAAGCTGAGGTCTTGTACTCAATAACTCAAATTTTATTTATTTATTTTTTGTAGTGGGCAACTGTTATGTTCCATCTCCCTCACCATGTATTGAAGTCTGTTGCCAGTGCCATTGTAAGTGAACTCAAGAAAATAAATCAAAACATTGCTGCCTTACCTGTAGCTTCATCTGTTATGGATAGATTATCTTACCTCTTGCCCAGCGCACGACCAGAACTTGGTGTGGGGCCTGGCCGATCAGTGGATAGGTATGGAGAAGTTAATTCACATTTTTAAAAAGCTTTGTTTCACTTGTATGTGTATTTTTAGTCCGATCTAAAGCAATAGCACAAAGTTATTAGGGTAACAGATTGGCTGTTTTCAATGCTCTGTGTGACAGTTCCTCGATGAATTCAAAGAACGCTTGCTTGAGGAAGAAGGCAGGGAAACGGTAGGTTGCTTTTTGGAATTGTAAGTTTCCTATGTATACTCCGCATCACATGGCTTATGTAAAGGAGTCACTATAGCAGCCTATATATGGTCAAGGACTATATATTGTGGTGTCAGTTGTGATGTTATCCTTGTAGATATGTTCCTTGATACCTGTTAGTAAAGCCCCAACCTACAGAATCATATTTATTTCTACAACTACTTCAATTTCACTTGGACTCCACAGGTTTCTTTGAAAATAAACATGCAGAATGCTGCATTTGCAGCATCCACATTTCTGTGCAGGAAGAAAAATGCTAAAGTAATTTGGGTAGTAGGGAGCATTCTTCCTAGAATATTGATACATTGTAAGTGGTTGTGCTTCCTTGTCAAGCCATTTTGCATCCAGGATACAGTATTCAAAATTTCCAACATGTCTAACGTTTGAGAACTGGCAATTTGTCTGATGATTGATATTCTTCCTGTTTTAGTTTCAGGAGTAGAGTTAGAATGGTTTTAGACTTATTTCTGGGTGATCTTGTATAGCTAATCATAGGACATCTTAGATACTCAAGTTACTTTATGCAGAAAAACTTGTAAAGACTAGGTACTATGCTGTTTTGTTTGTTTGTTCGTTCAGTTTGTGGAAAGCAAGTACATCTATATAGGGGAATATAATTAGTATTGTGTTTGCAGGTACTTTAAATATGTTTTTAGATATATAAAACCAATGTGAAGATTGATACAGGGGGGGTGTTCTTATTGAGCTCAGTGAATAGGTACACTTCTGTGTGCTGCTAGTATTGGCAATGTATTCTGTGCAAAAGAAACCAACCCTGATTGTAGGGAACCACATGTATTACAGTTTATCCATTCCTGTTTTTTGAAATAATTCATGAAGGGAAAAGCCCAAATTCTCTATCTTGTATCTTCTTGCAGAGATACAAGAAAAAGATTGCTACAGCATTTTTTAACTTTTGCAAACTGGATGCTGCATTATCATTGTGTCTTGTAATATACCTATGAATTCACCTGTTAATTTTTTACCCTTAATTGTGACCATGTATCTATGGTGGAGTACAGATTTTATAAGGGAGAATTATAGTATGGGTAATAGAAGGAGTAAGAAATTCAGCAGATGGAGGAAGAGAAATACAGGTGATTATTTAAGTTGTGATTTTATGAGCAGGGTGCAAACAGTAAATAATTTTGGTCACAAGATTGGAGAATTAACAACAGCTAGGGAGCCTTTGAACTGTTTGAAATTCCTTTTTTTCTTCTTCCAAGGTCTTTAATGTATAGTGAAGCTAACAGACGGGAAACCTTCACCTCATGGCCTCATGTAGGTTATAGGTGGGCACAGCCAGATCCCATGGCTCAAGCTGGGTTCTACCATCAGGTAAATAAATAGATTTCTAACTGAAATCATAGCAATGTATTATTCTTAGTGCTGTATAATCAAATACTTTGTCTTTTCATTTTCAAAATACATTTTCTGTTGGCCCTGACTTTGCCTTTAATCCTTTAAAGCAGTCACATATTCAGTTTTTCAAAAATAAAGTTTGCCTTGGGGGCAAAATAAATATTACAGAAGTTAATTTTAAAAATGCTGCAATTCTGGTCAAATGTTTATAAAATATATTTTGACTCCATTTGCAAAGCAACTTAAAGGATAAAAGATGGGGAACAACTACATAACTGTCTTTGCATGAGGTGGAGTAAATGGTGTATGCCATATTTGACCCTGAAGCACAACTCAACCACTTAGAAATAAGCCACTTAACCAGCATATTAATGATGTCGTGCTTAGTCTCAGTAAATGGCATCCTCTGTATATAACCTCAGTAATTAAATAGGAGTAGGTCTTACCGATACTTGATTGGAAGGACTCCAAGGAATACCAGAACTATAGACTAGACTGCAAAGTAGAAAACATCCCAGAAGATGGCAGTGGTGAGAAAACTCTTTGAAGACTGTTTCATCATACCACTTTAAAAAAAACTTGATGCATTGCAAACATGGGTGAGGAAAACACCCTTGTCTCTAATCAACTTTCCAACTCTCCCATTATAGCTTTTTGCCACCACTTTCAGCAAATAAATTCTTTCCTCATGTGACCTATGCATGTTCATGAGGTTACCTTTGTGTGTTTTCTGGGTAACTGAGTTTGTTTCAGAACAACCTGCAATCCTGCAGCCTCCTATTTATTCACTGTATTCACAAAAGTCTCTGGGGCTTAATATATAAGAGCTTTCTAGAAGTAAAAAGAGCCCTGAGGCAGACAGTTCTTAATATGTTATCCTAATGGTTTCTTGGGTTTTTTATTACTTAAAAATATTTTAAAAAGAGGGGCAAGAGTATTGACTTTTCTTTGTTAGGTAATAGTTGAAATATATAATCTTTCCCATATTTTTATTTTTCTATGCCAATATTTCTAAATAGAGAAATAATAAATAAAATACTTTATTTAAATTATACAGATGGCATATACAAATTATTAGGGACAGGATGTCATACTATGTTATTTTATTATTAAAAAGAACTAAGATAGTAGCAAAGATAGGTTCTCTGCTATGTGTGGGTTTGTATATATGACATACTGTATGTCACATTTAAATTTTCATTTGTTTTCACTTCTCCTGTAGCCTGCATCATCAGGAGATGATAGAGCCATGTGTTTTACGTGTAGTGTATGTTTGGTATGCTGGGAGCCAACAGATGAACCTTGGTGAGAATGTAATATTTGAAACATATCTGCACTGCTTTCTGTTCTTTATGTAAGGCTTACCTTAGAAACTGGGTTAGATCTATTAATTTAGATCTTTTTGTGACATACTTAGGTTCAAGTTTGATTACAGTATTTAAGTAATTAAAAATGTCAAAATGTAGCATAGAATTCTTTTAGAATTTAATATTTAAATATTAAATAAAATATTTTTGAATGTTCAGTAATAGACATAATTTTCATTTGGGGAATTTTTGTCTTATTTAAAAAGAACATAAGAGTGTTTTAAAAATTAGATTAAATAATGATGTCTTTAGAGAATGGAATGAAGAACCAGCCATTATTCCTAATTATCATTCTTAAATAATACCTGTAACAAAATCATAACAGTTTTAGAACCAATCTTCCCATTATTATTCTGGAACTTAGGGGTCCAACTGAGTACATCAATACTCCTTTCTTATTTTCCAAATTGTCAGTTGATTTTAAGTATTTACACATCAATTCACAAATCTGAGAGGAAGACATTGATAGAAAGTATCTTATTTTTCTAATCACTCATCTTTATACACTTTCTGAAGCACGCATGTTTACAGTTGATTGGTAATATATTAGTTTCTTTCTCCTTTCCCTAAAATAATCACTTTTATTCATTTTTGAATTACATCTCAAGATGCTGAATTATGAACTTTAACATGTACAGTAGATGCATTGTGTATGAATTCGAGTTATGTGAACCTTTATGTAAACGTTTTTCTTCAAAATCACAAATTTCACATGCATTCAGGTAAAAATTAAAAGTGAATGAGTTCCTTAACACTTTCTGGATCTATACTGTGAAAGATAAGATGGGGGAAGTACAGCTACCTATGTCAGCGGCTATAAAGTCCTAGAGGGTAATCTCAGCTTTCCAGATAAGATTATTTGGAGGTACAGAGAGCTGCAGTAGAGGAGTAATGACCAAAAATCACCTTTGCTCCTTCTCTGCAAAAGTGGCTGTGAGTAGGGTTTTGCTCACAGGAACTTTGGAATCTATACTTTATCTCTTCTATTTACCTAGGTTAGTGCTTTTATCTTACAGGCTAATTAGCCAAACACCTTAGCTTATATGCAGCAAAATTACTAATGAGACAAAAATAGTGCTTACATTTTAACACTTATCTTTCTAATTCATTAAGGTCTGAACATGAAAGACATTCCCCTAACTGCCCATTTGTGAAAGGTGAACACACGCAGAACGTGCCCCTCTCGGTCACGCTGGCAACAAGTCCAGCGCAGTTTCCTTGTACAGATGGCACAGACAGAATAGTCTGCTTTGGATCTGGAAGTTGCCCTCATTTTTTAGCTGCTGCAACAAAACGAGGAAAGATCTGTATATGGGATATTTCAAAACTTATGAAGGTATCTTGTTGTCTAGCGTTGTAATGCTAATTATATAAATAAGAATTTGCATCTAAGTTTAATTATGTTTTTTAATTTACATAGGTGCACTTAAAGTTTGAGATCAATGCTTATGATCCAGTAATTGTACAGCAACTTGTTTTGTCTGGGGAACAGAGCTCAGGGGTTGATTCAAGAAGACCAACAATAACATGGATAGAAGATTCATCTAGCTGTTCAGATATACCAAAATTAGAAGGAGACAGGTATGCTAATAAATATTTGATTGAATGTGAGTGTGCTTATTTCTTTGGAAGAGGACACTAGTCATGGTGTACTGAGGTAAAACTATCAATATTTAGTTCCTTCCAAAATAAGATTTCACAATACATTAATTTTGGGAATGTGAACCAAAAGATGTTACTTTAATTTACATTATTTTACAGTACATAGGAAGGGTTTCTTTTTACACAGAACAGTTGCTCTAAAATTACATTTTTGCACTCACACTTTTATTATTTTCAGTAGAAAATGTATTTCATTTATATACTGCTGACATAACTCACAGAAGTTTACAACGATAAGATATTGAAACAAAAGCAGGTAAAGCCCTGGTGGCGCAGTGGTTAGAATGCAGAATTGCAGGCTAAGTCTTCCCACAGCCTGGACTTCGATCCTTAGAGGGATTGAGGTTGACTCAGCCTTCCATCCTTCCAAGGTTAGTAAAATGAGGACCCAGGTTGTTGGGGGCAATATGCTGACATTTGTAAACTGCTCAGAAAGTGCTGTGAAGCACTGTGGAGCATTATACAAGTTTAAGTGCTCTTGTTATTGTTTATTTATTTTATTTATTTATTTATTTAATTAAATTTATATACCGCCCTTCTCCAGCTGGACTCAGGGCGGTGCACAG